>DWHP01002961.1:0-13862 GCA_018247895.1 Parnassius honrathi
GCCTTGTAAAGTTGCAGGCGGTGTGCCGGCATGAAATACTGTCCCGCTCTGCTGAGCACACCAAGCTTTTTAGAGGCTAATTTTGCCTTCTCTTCCAAGTGACCACGAAACTGCACGTCACTCGATATGTCGACACCGAGGCTGATGCAACAAGGGGAGTGCCTTGAAACTGAGGAGATACGACAATCTTGCCCCGAGCAGTTGTCGTCTTGAGCGAAATTTTGAAAAAACACCACTAAAGGACACCGATTTCCTACAAAAATGATTCGCGAGGCTAATGAAATCAAAGAACATCCTAATTTCAATAGAGAAGATGACTGGGTGCTACCATCTGCTTGGGATCCTATAATTAATAGCATTATACCCAAGCATACAACTGCAAGACTTCAAGATACTATAAGTTCATACTGCGTAGATCGGAACAAAAATTAATAATTTTAATCTATGGTAACCGTGGTTAACTATGACATCAGCCGGGCTAGCACGGGCAGGCACAAAATTTTTATCCCCCGTTTATATCAACTGACAGGGGATAAAATTGTCTTATACCTATGCCAAAGTTTTATCCACCCTGCGAGCATGGGCCTATGGTGGATATAATACCGACAGTAGATAAAATAAGAGATAAACTTATATCCGCGCGTAGATAATATACCATAGGGTATGTTCCAAAATAGAACCCAGTGTACTGTCCAATGCAAATGACGTCATGAATCGACGCTATACTGGTGACTCGTTCCAAAACATAGGACAGTATGTGACGTCATTAATTTGCGCCATATTGAAAAATGGGTCGTCGAAGTATTTACAGTCGACGAAACGAGATTGTTTATCGTCAGCTATAAACTAGTTTATAAAACAGTTTTCTTTTCGAGTAGTTTATGCCGTCGACTAACATGATCGATGAATACTGAAATATTATACTGAAACTTCAATATAAACTACTTGTCGTTCTACGTTGATTCGCTAATTGATAAACGACGACTAGAGTAAACTGTTAGATAAATAATAAGCCTGATGTTATGTGATGTGATGGATGAGAGACGTCGATCAGCAAGCGATAACATTAGCCTTAGTTAACTATTTTTGAGTAAAATAAACTTCCCTTCATACTCTCTCTAGTATAGGCTAGTTATACATAATCGTATAATCAGAATAAAATTGGCGGTGGATGGCTTGTAACTTAATACATCTTTACATTCATTACACGTTGCTTTAAAAGTTTTATTGTCTTTTTCAAAACGGGGCCATATCACACTACTGTTTTGCGGGCCGACGCTGACATAATTCATATTCGCACTATTTGACCACTTAAATAACACTATAGTATTTACACTACTTATTTACTATTAACACTAGAACTTAATACTATGAATAATTATTTACATTTTAGTTAATCGCTTCAATAAGAAAAGTACTAAGTACGCTTAACCTTGAGTTGTGAAAAGTGCCCCTATTCTATAAAATAATATTTTATATAGAATAAGGGTGATAAACGAGCACACAGTCTACCTGATGGTAAGTGCATACTGTGGCCCATATACATAGACATTTATTCTCGATTAAGAATCAAAACATAGATGCATTGGCACCCCTGAGGACTATGGTGGAATGCCTCGTTTCCGGAAAAAAGGGTATCCGGATCTCTACACTCACCATATGAAACACAGCAGTATTAAGCTGCTATTTTTGCTGGTATTCCGTGAGAGCACGTTTCTTCCACGGTCGAGCCGACCCATTCGTCCTACAACCATAATATAGCTGCAGCGTGGCTCTACTATGTATATTTCATATCTATCTGCATTGTAATAGAGCTTATTTTTACAAAACACTGACCACTTAATGGTTCAAAAGTCGAGCACGTAGAAAAAGAGTCGACGAAACAAGCAGGTGTGAAGAGAATGGAATGCTTGATCGACAAGTGGCCGGCGAAACAGTTTCGGCAAACGCTCGACGGTGTAGTGTATGCACTGTGCGATGAAAAATGTTGTTCACGAGTAAAAAATAGTTTATCAGTAGATCATAAACCGGTCTAACAGTCGACGGCAAATAAACTGTTGAAAAAAACTGTCCGTTCATTCAACACCCACCCCTACCGGCAGGACGTTGAACATCTTAGTCCACTCCGTAGTATCCTCTTAGTAGTCTGTGGTGCCCCCCCCCCCATGACCATGGGTGCTGTAGTGCTCGAAACATCGGGTATATTAAAGAAAACTTAATATATGTGATAAAATCCGTTAGAAATAGTATTATCTAAATATCTAGTGTTTGCGTAAATATAAGAAATCATTATTTAAATGTACAATGACTGAAAATAGAATTCGTCAACTCTGGAACCACTGATATCTATATATACAAGTACGCTGGACTGACTATAAACCGTGACGTGATGAGGCAATTTAATTTGCGCCATTTTGGCCCTGACAACAGAAGTGAACGTCCACGGAACTAATAATAGGGATAGGACAGTGTGACGAAATATATCGATAAAAATTCTATACCCTACCTATACCTTTATAAATACAAAGGACTCTATGGATAGATAGCCTTTACTCTTCATTCTATTTATGTATAATATTAATATAATGTCATTATCATTCATCATCATTAAAGCCCTTCTCAAGTCCACTGCTGAACATAGGCCTCCCTCAAGGAATGCCGCAAAGCACGGTCCTGTCCCATCTGCATCCGTCAACTTCCTGCACGTCTTTCCAGGTTGTCACTCCCTCTATCATTTAGTCTATTAAAAATATTGCTTGGTTACTTTTCAAATGCAAAACATTAAAACTTTTAACTAAGGACCCCGGATTTGCATGCACAGGAGAGAAGAGAGAAGAGGATGCATATACCAGGAGCGTTTTACCCGAGGATGTGGTAACGCTATATTAAACTTTTTTCTGACGAAAGCGTACGCTTTTGGTGAGTAAAAATGGAGATTTATTGCAAATATCTTAATTCCGAGGGATACTTAGCACGGCTTACATTTTTACCAGTATTTAATACCATCCTTTTAAACAATTGTGGCTTGAAGTCGTCATACTGATTTAATGGATTTGCACGGTCATCGTTAATTAATTTTCTTCTCTTTAATGCAATAATTACATTTCTCAAACAAGTGATGCTGGCCTTTAATCGTTTCACATGTTGCGATAGGACTTTTACACGAGCTCGTGTGTTTTTCAAAGATTTCTGAACTCGTTCCAATGCCTTTTTGGATGATCTAGGGGAGTATTTATAACGATGATCATGCTTGATATTGTCACAGACTTCAGAAATAGACAAAACCTTCTTAGAAGTGACTGTCTGTTCCCGGTAGCAACTTGTGTTCCGACCTATATACCAAATTGATATTGATAGCACGAAAAAACAACTATTAAGAAAACTACACATGACATTTGCCACGGTTTGCTTGTAATAAAAAAGAAAAAAAATCAAGATACCAACATAAAAAAGAAGAACTTCTTCCCAGGCTCTCAATCTCGGGCAGCTCCATGTATTCTGGAGGCAGCAACGTACCGCCCTCCATGGTTTCGAGATCAAAATACGGATCACCTTTATCGGCACATATTGCACTAGCTCCTAAGCTTTCCAGCTTCGGCAGTGCCACGCATTCTGGGAGGCTTGACGTATCGCAATCCACGGCTTCTTGATCGAAAACTTGATTACCTTTGTCGGTGGATGTTGCGCAAGAGGAAGCTGCCAAACACCGCGAATGCAAACGATGACCAGAATTTGTAAATAAGAAAGAAACGAAAGTAAGGCCACTACGAAGTTAAGGCACAAATTTAATTTTGAGACTCGAGAGAGAATTAAATCTCTAGACTCGCACTTACTAAAATCACGTGGTGTTCTAATTCCGCCGCAAATTGGCAGGGCCACGGTAACGCTTTCATGCACATCCGCAGCCCCTCCGACGCCAGCCGCCCAATGGCAACCCCTCCTTAGTTGCTGACTTCTGCTCCCCGTTATCATTCTCAGATAAGGCGCACCAGAAACACAAGCCACGCTGCCCTTCGCGGCCTCTAATTCCACCTGCACTACGGATTCCTCGAGCCCTATATGTGAATGGAGCCAGGGAAAAACGAGCACTGGAAGCATTAGAAGCAATGGAAGCATCAAGTGGTGAAGCCTCACCAAAGTCACGAAAGATAGTCGAGTGGCGCATCGCTAATCGCCATACCAACATTCCTCTTTCCTTACGACTCCACCTCGACTACAGCGGTACAGGGTGAGGAATCTCCTCTAGCCGCAGCCCACTAACACACATCCAACGTGGCTCGACATCATCAGGCGACCCTTCGACGCTTGGCTATGGCCCTTGAGTTTGGTGGAAAATGAGGAAAGAAGAAATAAAAAAACATTCGAAATAATTATCTAATACTTTTATACTTACTCGTACTGGTACTACCAGAAAATATTGTCGGTAGACGGAACTCTTTCAAAGTGGTGCAGTTCTCATGTCTAATAAAACAGTCGTCTGTGAAATATTTGGAACAAATATGATCATTTTGTTTCGAACGCTAATTCACAATATTTATGCTTTTAAGCCATAATTTTAGTCTAGGTTCAGTTGGAAACCTGTTAATTAATAAACATTTGATTATCTTCTGTTATTCGCGACTTTGTTTGTTAACAGATATGGGTAGGAAAGAACATCGATAAGTATTATAGACAAGGAACTCGACAACCTTTTTTTTTGTTGTTTATCAAAACTCAGTAAAATAGCCAAACATGTTGGTATATATGATATTAAGATCAGTAACAAATTTTTAAGTACTTATATTATCAAATAGTTTTAAATTGTTTAATATTAGCTGCAAATTCACGTACTTGTAAAATGTTATACCACTTCCCTTTTGGTAACGAGTATCTTTGTTTGGTTAAGAATTTTTCTTCAAATTAATTTTATTTCAAAAATATGGAATTCTTTTTTCAAAATTAGTCCTTTGTTTATTATTCAGCATTACGTCTTCATCGTATTTGAATCCTTTTCGTCATCATATATACGTTAAAATTTCAAATAATTATGGATATACCGTCGTGGCAACAGCGAGGCACAAGCGGCACAACGAAACATTAACGACGTTTACGGAGCGAATAGCGTTATTGGTTTATCCGCTTCCGTTCTGGAAGTATCGACCTAAAAAATTAACCCTGTGGTTGTGCGAAAACTGATCGACAGTGACGAATTAAAGGCGATTGTGGAAGCTGATGGTACTCTACGGCTGACTTGGCAGTAGCATTCGATGTTAGCATTAAAAAAGTATTAGTCCATTTGCGTCAAATCGGCAACGTAAAAAAGCTTAACAAACGAGTGCCCTACGAACTCAATGATCGCCAGCGCGAAGTACGCGTCGAGATGTGCCCTGCACTGCTCAATAGGCACACAAACGAAGGAATTGTAAACCACATTGTTAGCTGCGACGAAAAATGGATTCTGTTTGACAATCGCAAGCGTTCAGTAAGATAGTTGAATCCTGGTTCAGCACCTAAACAACGCCCTAAACGAAAACTTACCCCTAGAAAAGTGATGGTCACTGTTTGTTGATCTAGCGGCGGTGTGATTTATCACAGCTTCCTACCAAACGGAATGAGCATCACTGCTGAGGTGTACTGTGAAGAACTGAACACAATGATGAAGTTCGCACGTCTCCAACCGGCTTTGGTCAATCGCTCGTCCCCGCTGCTCCTACACAAAAACGCGCGACCTCATACTGTGCAACGAACGGTCCAAGTTACAAGAGCTGGGGTTAGAAGCTCTTCGTCATCCGCCGTACTCACCAGACCTTGTGCAGAATTCTACTTTTTCTAGAGTTTGGATAACTTTGGCGGTGAAAAAATACAATACCCGAGAGGCAGTACAAATGCTTTTGAAGAAATTATTGCCTCCCGCCTAGCTGATTTTTTCAAGAAGGGCATAAATAAACAGCCACTGCGTTGGCAAAGATGCATCGATTGCATGGGAGATTACTTTCATTAATAGAAATAAAAAATATAGAAAAAGAATACATTAACTTATTTCAGAAAAAACCGCAATTTTATAGGCGAAGACCTAATATAATATGTAATATTCGAGATCTCCTATATCATTTACGACAACTACGGTATATTATGGAGTAGTGGATTCTCTTACGCGGCCACTCTTTATTACATTAAAGAATTACGTATATTTCTCTCTTCACACTAACTCCATCAGGCATACTCTAGGCATACTGTTGTTTGAGAGACAAACCTCAGGCGACGATGGCGAAAAATTATTATCTAAAAACGCCCAATCTAAATTTCACACATGAAAAAAAGGCATTACTTCAAGGGTACCTCTGTCCTCAAGTCGAGCGTGCAAATATTCTTTCCTAATAATAGAAATATAAGCTCAATATGCAGCTAACATAATAGCGCCCTAAAACGTAGGCTTCGGAGAGCAAATATCATGCCCCATAGATTATACAGCATAAAAGGCGCACTCCAAAGTTATATGTAAAAAAATCAATAGACGCGTATTCGAAAGCGGTACTTCCTGTACTCGTATAGGACAGTTTCGTTTCTTTGGTAATGGACTCGTACACGAAATGTTGTACTTTAGCCAGTGTCAAGTATACCTATTGTGAAATCATCCTTTATAATAATAATTTTATTGAAAACATCTTAACGATATGTTGTGTCACATTGTGAAATTTTGGAGAGACTGACGGCAACTTGAGCTAGCAGACAGTTGATGACGATAGGATCTCATGGTGTGCCTAAGTAGACACGTAATCATGAGGTTTACACCACCATTGGAGCAGTTCACAGGCGCAAACATTTAAAAGTCGCACCATATTTACGTATCAAAATCTACTTCAACCCATTATTTAAATCAATAAGACAGGAACATCACCGGTCAAGCTTCGCGAAAACCTCTATAGCTGACAGTTAATATCCTCTGGGGCACTCTATGACGCACGCACGTTCAACGTATATCGGAGCGCACGCAGTGGAGATATTTTTACACATACACATTTAAGAGCGCGTCAGAATAACAAAATATTTTTTATAAAAGTGACAAAAGAACTTACAGTTTACCTGATGGTAAGTGGCTCCTGCAGCCTATAGTCACCTACAACCAACTTTAATAAAGAAGATTACAGATCACTCCTATGTCTCACAGGCTTGTAAAGGCCCACGTCCACTAGGCTCGTCGAGCCAAGTCGAATCGAATAAGTCGCCTCCTATATATTTACTATGAAACTGAGTCCATTAGCAACGAGCCGCGGCGCGCAGAATTGAATCGACCGCGCAAATTGCTTGACAAGCGAATTTCTTCGCCGTTGAGATTCGGAAGTAGATGCGCGCCAACGTGTTTTTATTACTTTCTATTTAGTTTTCATAAAAATCTTTTTGTTTAAATAAAAATGAATGAAGAACTTCTTTATAGGATAAACGAAATTATTGAAAAATTTAAGAGGATCCCTATTCATATCTGGATATAAATGATGAAATTCGCCATAGTTAATTCTTTTCATATAAATGTCGTGTATCCAGTATTTGGGAGCACGCCGTTTCCTTTTTCTATTCTCCTCTGCATCCATCCATCAAAAAGAATTTGAAATAAATCTCACGTCTCTTCATACGAGCTGTCCATGACGCAAAAACCACCTAATTTGATGAAGACTTTGCGATGAACGAGCGATTCGTTTCGATTCTTCAGGGATGGATGCACTAGGAATAAATGCGACTCGCTTCGATTCGACGCGTTTCTACTGTAGTCGACGCCAGGCTTAATTATACTGGTTCCAGTAGCGTAACGTGTCTTAGACGCACAGATAACCCCCTAATAGATACCGCGTTATGGAATATTTGTTCTGTTTCGACTTCACCAAATTTCGCGGCATGCTTGAGTTGCGGGGGACGTGTCAAACGCGCTGTGATTGGATAATGCAAGGTTGAACTAAGAATGCCCCGAATCATAGTGATGGGATAGGGTTGGGACGTTGATCAATAAATTTGGTATTTATTGATTATTAATAAATAAATAAAATGATCAATTTTTTTTGAAATTTATTGAGAAATACAACAATGTATATTAATAAAACAATACATATATTTGTACATGTAATCTAATGATTTCTTAACGCGAACACTATACTTTGAATAAAACTATATATACAGATTTTATCGCTTTTGATTAATTTATGGTAACGGGGGGGGGGGGGGAATAGAAGGTTTGGCGGCTCAATATCGATTTTAGCCCGGTTACCTTCTGTTTTTGAATATTGATTTTTGGTCCGATGTACATAGAACGAGCTTACAGTATCTTGAAGTCTTGCAGTGGTATGCTTGGGTTTGGGTAGATTTTGTTAATTATAGGATCCCAAGCAGATGACAGCACCCATCCATCGACTGTGGCCGGCTTCACTCTGTCGCTGTGACGTAGGCGTGGGACCCAAACCTTGTTGCCTCTAACTCCATATTGAGTTGTATTTTAGAGTTTATGAGGTTAAGGTGGTCTCAAAATGCAGTTACTACGTTAGATGGTAAAATTGTGAAAGTGTCCTCTACGTACCACTTGCAGCATCTTAGATTTACAGGAGCCGTAAGAAGGGCTTTCTCCTCAAAGTCCTCCGTGAATATGTCGGTGACTATAGGAGATACAGGTGAGCCCTTCGCCACACCATCAACTTGCCTTCCTTCCACAATAGATAGCCAGATGTGAAGCAGTGTTTGAGTTATACCGCATATTCTGCAGGCATGTTGTTATCTTCTAGCTTCCTAGTTACAATTGAGATGCAGTCTTCAATTAGTAGGTATGTGAATAGTGACTGAACACCAAAACTGACCATAGTTTCATTGTCAGCGAGACGTAGGTCTTTTATCACACTTACAAAATGCTGTGAAGCCTTTATGTGTGCCCTGGTACGTCCTCTCTGTGGTGACAGTATTTTTGCCAAGTATTGTACCTAAAAGTAGTATTATTAATTAATAAACTATAGGGTACGTGTTTCAAAATAAGATGTACTTAATAATAATAATATATTACCGAAGTTAATGTAACACTAGAATAACTATAATCACATTATAACTTTCACTTGTTTTATGATTTATAAATCCATTAAAAATAGTTTAATTTCGACGTGTAACATTCGCTTAAATATTAGAATATCACGTTTCAGTCAACCACTTAATAAAAATCAAACCATTATTACTTATTGTGTAATCTACATTGGTACTATGCTTTAAAAATATGTAAAAGTCCGTACTAAAACTGGCGAGTATAGATATAGTATAGCGGAATCCAACAGCCTTCTACGGTTTTTCATAATATGAAGATTGTCTTCCGTTAAGTGTCTAGAGCATAGCACACTATTTTTGGTGGGAAACCATTAGTCTCTTATTTCTTATCTTATCCATCTTTTTCCTTTCGCGGCATTTAGAAAACCTATAACATATAGGTACCACAATGATACACTACTATTTTTATAAAATAATGACTTTAAAAAAATGTAAACGATGACCAAACAATTACCCACATCACAATACTACACAACAATCACAACGCTATCGATAAACGTGCTGTCGTTAGACAAAGACAACTACTGTAATTTATGTAATGAGTGAAAGGGACATTTCAAAAAGACATCAACGGGTACTTAATTGTTATCACTTTGCACCATTATATTACCAGTACAAGTTGAACACCGGTTCATTTGAAATATGTTAACGTGATAACAATAGAATTTACTTACCAATGAAATGTTATGCCATCTTTTTGATAACTGGATGTCTTGGCTGACTTGCCACACTTTTTACTGCACAGGAAGCCATTTGTAATATTTTGGATACAAGACTATTTTTAAACTGTCAAGTACTCGGACGTGCCTACGGGTCACAAACTTGATCCACACTGATATCGTGATTCTTAGCGTTACTTCGTATGCTAGCTATATCAAGCATATGTTGCGCGCGTTTGTGGCCCTGTATGCGGAATCTATTAGGGGGTAATCTGTGGATGTAACGCACACAGACGGTGATAGATTTCAACAACGCCAGCAAATATGCCATTAATACGCACCGTTTAAGGTACATCACGCGCTGGCGAGACAAATTGCCTCCCATTTACATATTACTGCGTACCCAATGCACTGCGCACAAAACGCTTGCAGTCAATGTGACCTTCAGCGAACGCGGCTGTGAGACTATGTCGTGCTACCCGTACAGCGAAACGGGCCCGATCGATTTTAAAACGCACACCCAATACACGCAAACTTCAGACACCGCCATCAGGTACGCACAGCCCGCTTACTACAATTTTGACAGGGCGGCGGCGACGCGTGAAGTTCAGGCGCCAAACTGCGTTACACGCCCGGAAAAAATGCCTCTTAGTCGACACCATGACTAAAATGTACTTGAACACACCTTTCGCATTTGAAACCAATTTCTTTTGACAATATCGTATATATGTAGCAATAGTCCAATTTTAAAACACGAACAATCTACTAATGTTTTATCAGGACCGCTTACTACTCCAAAACGATTAGATTTACGAAATTTGTACGCAAAATTCAACAGATAATAACAACAGCGCTTTAGATTTAAGCAGCACTGCGAAACAAAATGATGAAGATAATAATGAAACCGACGATGTAACGGATGATGAAGAAGATGAAAGCCCAGAAAATCCGATCAATATAAATTCGATGATGATGCAGATCATCAAATCGACAGTAACGACGACGACGACGACAACTACGAGCAGATTAAAAAAACATGAGATAAAACTTAGTAAAAACAATACAATTATTGTATAACACAAAATTGTTAGCAATGGAATTCGAAAACTTTGAGAACGTTATAAAAATAACAAAAAAAAAACCAGTAACAAGCCGTGCCCAGTAAATATTTATAACGCTACCAACATTTTTTAAGCAAACCATCGAAATGAATAATGATTATTTAGTTTACCCATAGAAAAAAATATATAAAATTCACCAAACAGGTTACAGATACAAACTATTATATGTTTTTGGTGTTCATTTCACGAAATTGTGATACAAAATATAGGACTGAGTATTTGAATTGTGTACAGTCAATATACAGAGAATACAATAAGAATTATCATCACATCGATAACTATGTGTATGTTGTTACTACTTTAGAGAGATTTAGATTTTTAATAACGCTCAAGTAGTTTTGATTCATTTAAACATCCAAATACCTCAATAGGAGCAATTTGATGAAATCAAAATTCATAACAGCAACGATAAATGTCCCTTTCGAGTAGTAGAAGATTTCGAGTTTTTGACCTATTTGACAAATTACATTCATCTAGACAAAGTGTATGCACAAGCGAAAATGACCCTTTTTTTGACATAAAGCGCATAGTTTACCACACATTGTTGAATTTGATTAGCGATAAAACCATCTTTACGTTGCCGTTTGACGTGTGTCGCAACGAAAGTTTAATCACTTTATCCATAACCGAAGAGACTTGTTTAAATGTGAAAAATATCATTGAACATACCAAAAAAATTTAAATTTAAAGATTTATCCAGCGCTAGAACCTCCAAGGGATTGAATTTGGAATAGATAATGAACTCCTGAAATATCTAGCTACAACCTACAAACTCGTCATCTAAAAAGAAAAATGACAATGAAAAAAAATTACATACAGGTACGGCAGATTTGTGCATTGAGGTATTACTACTACGTATAGAGAAGACAACAGCTTGCATGATTTTGCGCCATGCTTTGCGGTACACTGTACCGCAACTGTTTAGTGTCTGTCCAACGCCCGCACAGACGAGTCGTGTTGGCTTCCCATAAATAACAACTTTAAAATGCCTGTCTTAAAGACTGCTGTAAATACTCCAGAACATCAAAAAAAGTGATGGTAAGTAGACATTAAAACGTTTAAAACTCTTTGATTTAAAGTTTTTCGCGTTGTTACAATGCTCACGAGAATCGGGCAAAATGTAAAATCTATGAGAGCGACTTGTTGTACACTTCGTTGAACGATACGCGTAAGCACCATGAAATTCCTGGCGCTTATGACGTTTTGGTCGCGAGAATACTAATCCATAATGCAAACTAACGCTGCATGTTTTAATAGTTTGGTTAGACGACATAACTACTATTTCAGCGCTGCAGCGAACTTTAGTTCTAACTCTTACCAAAATAAAGCAAACTTATGGTTCGGTGTGTCTGTTCTATACACTAGTAATTATAGTTCGATGGTATAGTGCGGCTTTCTTACGATCAGTCAATTGATAAAATTTTAAAAAGAAATAAGCAGGCACCTCGGCACTGATTAAAACTTACTTAAATACGTGCAAGGAACACCCGGACTGCGACCATTTAATATTGGTTTCGAATAAAACCAACGATGGACGCATTATCATTATCACAAACGGCGATACGTACTTTTGGATCACGTCGTTTATAAAAGACTTAATTCCATCAAGAATAATAGAGAATTCAAAGGTTTCAAGCACTACATTTTTACGTTGAATAACATTAATAGGAAAAAACTCAACAACCGACACAACGGCATGATAAATTAATGTATTATACCTATAAAATTGTAGATTTTAATGATGTTAAAAAATTGCAATAGAAAAATTTGAATGTAATTTCAAAATTAACCCCTAGTAATAATTATGAAAATTCACTATGAAATGTTAATTAGTTGAGTATGACATGTTTGTTTTGTAAAGTTTATTACATAGTTTTCAAAAATAAAACAATATATCTATTAAAATTTTACTTCACATATGCATTTAATATTTACAGTTTTATAGACGTGAGTATTTTCATTATGATGCAACCCACACTGACGGTGATAGATTTCAACAACGCCAAGAAATATGCCATTAATATGCACCGTTTAAAGCACATCACGCTCTGACGAGCCAAATTGCCTCACATTTTGATAGATTATGAAATTAGAGCGACCACCAACGACGATTACTAAGTACTCAATGCACTCGCGCACAAAGCGCTTGCGATCAATTTGACCTTCAGCGAAGGCGGCTGTAATAGCATGTGCTACGCGTTTAGCGAAACGGGGTCGATTAGAACCAGAAAAATATTAAGATTAACCTTTGGGATGCTAAGACACGCTTTTTATGTAACGCTCTTATTTTTACGGGCAAAGCACTCTAACAGAGGAAATCAAGGTTCAATTCCAACACAGACATGCACCTTGTGGATCTTTTATTCAGAACAAATCGAAATATAACTGTTAACTGGTTCTCCTCCGTAGAGATGGGTGACAAACTTATCTAAAATGGCTCGACTTAGTTGGAACAATGCGAAAAAACTAAAGAGAAATACCACCAGAATTTTTCCCAATAAACGACGAGTAATAGGATCGCAGATATTTGGTTTTGTAAAGGTTAAAACATTGCCGTCATACGTCCCAAAAAAAATTCAACAGTTGTTACGATCACATCAATACACGGTGTCAGTGCAATCAATAAAAACAATGGAAATACAGAGATAATTGAATTTCATAATAAACGAAAGGCGATATTAATTTATATGATCAAAAGTGCGCGAACTACTAAATCGCTAGAAGGAATCAAAGATGGCCTTGCGTAATTTTTTCAGCTATTATAAATATTGCGAACGCGAACGGTTTCGTTTTATAGGAGGCATCTAATAGTGATAAACGTACGAAATTTAACCAATATACAGGTTGTCCCAAAAATATCATATCAGAGTGACATGGAAGATAGGGTAGCCTTAGATCTTGCGGTTAAAAAAAATTACTTTAGTAAAAGTTTTTTAGTTTTCGAGATATCGTCAATTATTTTCTCAAAAATCTCTACGTTAAGTCTTTCTACCGTTGTTGTTAGAAATACCTTAAAAGTTATTGGTTTTTATAT
>DWHP01002962.1:0-13861 GCA_018247895.1 Parnassius honrathi
GTCCAGGTAAGACACATCATTGTAATTGTTTAGCGGAAGATTGCAAAGAAATTTACATTTTTATTTTTTTGTTATAAAAAAGTAGTTATTGTGACATAACTGTAATAGTTAGATATATAGTATCACGGACTTTTTTGTAGATATTTATATTTTCTATAAAACTGTAGTCCATAACGTTGTTCTATTGCCAACAGTTTCCGCAGCGTACGCGATATAAGGATTCTTTTGGTATTTTTTCGCGCCGTGGGTTACATTAACGAAGTTTCCATACAGATCCCTAACTTTTTTTAAAATATACTACAGCTTATGTTCATCAGGTATAATGTACGATTCCAATGGCGACAAAAACGAGTGTATGATCTTTAATCTTTTCCTAACTAAAATGAAGGAATAAAGTATATTTTTACTCAAAATAACAATGAAATGTAACATATAATATTTTATTTTTTCGACAAATATAAATGTGAAAATGTATATGTATATTTTATGTATGAAATAAAAACTGCAAAGGGACTTACAACAAACCTGATGATGAAACAAAAGTGTGAGCACTTTCACAGCTGTTTGGTAATAAAGTTAAGAAAGTTAAAACTAACCTTCAATTAAAAGAAATGTAATAAAATTAAAAATAAATTTATTTTTTCGAGGAAGGAAAATGAAATTTCCTATATCTTCGTCTATCTCGAAATGTCTTTTCTTTCAATCTCTTACAGTTACGTATTAAGGTCCATCTGATAGGAGAAGAAACGGCGAAAGAAACCGCAGTACCTTTATGTCAATTCAAAGTTAATATTACGTAGCACATGCGAAGTATATAACCTTTCCTTTCTTTTTCACTCTATTAGTATTCCTATATACTGAATAGAAAACGATAACAGACACATCGATAGCTGAAGTATATTTTATGATGTGTTCAAAAGAGGGACAATTAATAATATGGAGCTCATTAGTGTGAAACGAACCCAAAAAATCTGACCCAAGCAACATCTGTTCTCAAGGACGACGCATGTGCAGCCATTAATTATCCTTATTCTATAAAAAAGACACTGTTCTCTCTTTTTATCATGAGGCTACTAAGAGACGGTGATGGTCCATATAACGCTGCTGTGTTTTGTATGGTGAGTGTAGAGTACCGGAGACCCTTTTTACTGGAAACGTGGGTGACAGCGCATATGTATTTCGATAAATGGAAGATGTCTATGGGTCACAGTATTCACTTACTATCAGGTGGACTGTGTGCTCGTTTGTCACCCTAATTGTATAAAAAAACGGGAGAGGCTCACCTCCAACGTAAATTTAAAAACGTTTTCACTTACATTACATGGACCTGGCCCTCACTGACTCAGGTAGACACGTCCCTCTCTCGTTGTGGAATTGGTGATGGCTACTCGTACCTTCCTTCCTTACTAGTGCGAAAGCGAAGTTATATTATGTTAGCCAGGTTATGATTTCTAAGAAGTTTTTTAAATGTTGTTTTGCTTGATCTTCTTCAATGGCATAATATATGTAATGGCTGCCATGTTGGTCTAGTGGTTGTAGTAGTGCGACTGCTGATCATGAGGTCGTGGGTTCGAATCCCGGGATAAAAAATTAATTATTGAGTTTGCCGTCAAGAAATTCTCAGTTGCTGCCCGAAGTCAGAAAGTTGGTGGTGTCTCACCCCGCGCCTCGGAAAGCACGTAAATCCGTTGGTCCTGCGCCTGATCTCTCTCCGGTCGTGTCGGTTTACCGTCCCATCGGATTGTGAGAGTGAGGGAATAGAGAGTGCACCTGTGCTTGCGCATACACTTGGGCACTATAATCCTGTCTTTCGCCGATGGCTAGTCTCCGTTGAGGCAGGCCGCCGTGACCGAAATTCGGTCTGGAGGACGTTATTATTATAATATTAAATGTAATGATTTCGTATATTTACGTAATGACCAATCATCATCAAAGTTCGCTGGTGATTGTAAGTCTCTCCCATATATTGTCTCATTGTCCATATTTGCCATAGTTGCCACGCTTGGCAGGTGGATTGGTATCCGCAGATTTTTATTTCTTGATGTTATTAGGGTGACGCTGCTGCCCATCTCCTGGTTTGTTTCCTCCGTTGCCTGTTACGATATCCACTGGATGATATTCGCTAGTGATTATTCTCACCCCACCCCTACACCATAGAGAGGGGGATGGGCCAAACTCACACATGATGCTCATGTAAAATAGCAGTATAATGCCATTGCGTTTCGTATGGCGGGTGACTAGCATCGAGGACCCTTTTATTCGAGGAATTCTGAACCGCTCAGACGTGATAACAGGGGAAAAACAAAACAAAAGTCCTGCTGGGGTTCTAGCTGGTTCTTCCCAGAATAGGAGTTTTTTTATCGAACCAATAGGTAAATTAAAAAAGTGACTTTCTGTAAGTACCTATAATTTATAATTTATATTGAATCAAAAAGGTTCTGTTTGTGTTTCCAACCTGCATTTTAATCTATATTTGTGACCATTGTGTGATGAGCCATGTTTTAATCGAGTAAACATAGTTCGTAAAGACATGATGGTGGCTTACATAAGCAACTGGTAACCAGAAGATAAATTGCTGAGCTGTAACGATTGCAGAAGAAGTAAACAAATTTGCTTTTTAATCCAGGTGTCTTACCAACGTAACCAACTATCATCGAGTGTTATGTGCTTCAACAACCTTGTATGAAATACCATGATACAGTCTAGTAAAGTTAAAGAAGTTACTGCCTATATACGTCCCACTCCTGGGCACAGGTCTGCGCTCACGTTTGAGAGGATTTTAGTGTAAGGAATTGTCCACCGCGCTGCCCCATTACGCGTTGGCGAACATCACATGTCTTCGTAATACTATTTTTTTCTTACTTCTCTGACATGCAGGTTTTCTCACGATGTTTTCCTACACCGCCGAGCACGTGGTAAATTAGCACTTAATATTACTTAATTAACAATTTTGTTGGTGCCGGCGGGAATCGAACCCGGTTTGCTCGCGTATTGTAAATTTTAATAGGAGCACTAACCATTTGAGCTAACACGACTCAAGCTAGTAAACAATCGAACAATAGTCTGATTTTTAATGATTGTAGCAACCGTAAACAACTACATTTTAATAATGCTTCTACCTTTACTACCGGGTTAGCTACTGCTTTGAATAATCCGATTAGAGATCGATTAGCGTGCTCTTTTGTTGTTACAAATCACCCACGTATAAAACTACGATGGTTGCTGCTATCAGCTTTTCCAACGTCATGTTTCACGTTATGAATAACCATTCATATTTTCTCGCTTCTAATAACTTTTTTTATAGGATAGGGTGACAAACGAGCACACAGTCCACCTGATAGTGGGTTAGTGGTTACTGTGGCCCATAGACGTCTACATCTATTCTTGATTACAAATCAAAATGCAGATGCGATTGTCACCTGTGAGGACTAAGATGGAATGACTCGTTTCCAGTAAAAAGGGTCTTCGGTTCTCTACACTCACCATACGAAACACAGCAGCATTAAGCTACTATTTAAGCTGGTATTCTGTGAGAGCGTGGTCCTTCCCTGGTACGACTATACTACTTATATATCTGCAGCATGACTCTACCACGTTAAAATATGATTACGTATGTTCAACTATAGTGATTTTAGCGAACAGATTACCTTATATATTACTTACAATGTAAAATGGAATGTCAAGGTTTTTTTAATCTGTTACAAGCCACGGCCTGCACACACAGGTAAAAAAAGGATCATGCACACGGGACGAGTTAAATTCAGATTTATTCGGATTTGTGATCGCACTGTTTATGTATTTTTGTTTATTCTTTATTGCACACGATACAAAAATATGCACAGAATATACAATCAAAATAACTCCACGTGCATTGAGCGGCCTTATTGCAAACAAAAATCTCTATTAGTCAACCAATGGACGTACATGATTGTAAGAATGAAACTTGTAGTTGAAGTAGGTGCGAAAAGACGAAGAAAATAGACATTGCCTATTTATATTCACAAACAATAATATATACCAAATCAATATAAATTAGAAAAAACATCATACGTTTAGGTAAACAAATGAGTACAATAAATGTACTAATTAAATTGGGTATATACATTGGTACATACACAGTGCGAAAATAAAGTAGTATTAGTACTATTTTAGCCGGATAATGATTTCTAAGAAGTTTATAAATGCTTGCAGACACCAACGAACAGCTGAATGTTGCTTTGTAAGATCTATTCACTCTCCAACAGCATATCGATTCATTAATTACTCATCATCATCATTATCACAACCTATCAAAGTCCACTACTGATCATAGTCCTCCCCCATATATTGACTTACAAAGAGGATATGCCATACTCGCCACACCTGATTTTAGTTGATATCAGGACCATGCTACTGCCTATCACCTGTTTCATATTCCTCTATAGCAGCTTATAGCACCTACAGAATGACAACCACCTCTACACGACTGGGTTATAAATAATATTTGTTTATAGAATAGGGTGACAAATGAGGACTCAGTCCATCTGATGGTAAGTGGATGCTATGACCCATAGACATCTATATCTATCCTCTATTAAGAATTAAAATGTAGTTGCGTTGTCACCCGTGAAGACTAAGATGGAACGCCTCGTTTACAGTTAAAAGTGTATCCGGTTCTCTACACTAACCGTACGAAACGCAGCAGCATTAACCTACTATTTCACGCTGGTATTCTGAGAGAACGTAGTCCTACCCCGGCCGAGCCGACCCATTCGTGCTACATCTACAATAAGTTGCAGCGTGGCTCTATCACGTTTAGTATTCTATTCCTCTCTCCCCTTTCCATCAGCGAACAACCAAGCGGCCGGCGGGTCTTAATCCTTGTTGTCGATATTCCACGCATTAGAACTAAACGGTTTGCTTCTTCTTTTGTAATGCGTAGAGTAAAATTAATTCCACTCATTAATTGCCAGTGTCCGTATTTCCGTATTCCGCCATAAGTCTTCAAAGCAAGAGTGAATAGGCATTTATCACGCTAAGACAGTACAATTTACCATCTAGGGCCACCACCACTTACCACCAGGTGGAATTGTGACCAAGCACTGATTTATAATAGATAAAAAAAATATAATTGACTTTATGCCAATTTCGTTAGAATCCGTCCAGCCCTTCAATCGTAATTAAAGAACTAACGTCCAAACTAACATACTTTCACATTCGTAATATAAGTAAAAGTAAGGCACATAAAGATTCGTAGATTCGGTTTATTGCTTATGATGTCATCAACGTAGGAAAATTTTGCAAAGAACTCATCGCTTACGTTAAAACACAATTGTTTTTTTGGCATATTTTTTATGGATTTCTTTATAGCCGCGAAATTGCTGACTTTAGTCTATTAAATGCACATTTATGGATTTTTATCCAACAACAGCTTATAATAGCATAGTAATCATTTTATTTGATGGTCTATTGAACACATTTCCGAACAGGAGTTGCAAACTAATGGCTTGTAGCCCAATTACACAACCTTGTTATGTATGTTACTTACTGATTGAACGTACGAAACAAATTTATGTTACCAACATTCTTTTATTCCTAGACAAGCAGTAACACTCTATTTCACGCACTCAGGCTTTGAATTTTCTAAAATCCTTTCTTAGTGACTGTCTACGTCGAGAAAGGAGTATATAATATGCCAAAAGACAATGGGGAATAATATGTGATGAAATTATTGAGTGTCTACTTAAGTCACCATTACAGATATCAATAAAATAATTTACTTTTTGTTATCTAATCAAGCTTATGGCCTATCGAAGTCTGGAAAAAAAACATCATCTTGCAAGAAAAAAAGGTCTCATAAAATTTGTTTGGGAGTTCGCCATTGTCCTTTCAAGTCAGTCGTGTTAGTTTTGGATACCTCGTGGTTAGTGAGTGATTCAGTGGTATTTCGCATATAGATTGTGTAAATTATTTTAAGGATTCTTTTTCACCTAAGCTACACAGGTTCTCTTCATTTATATTTGAAAATAATTCCTTGTTCGCGAAAAAAGACAAAAAGTTAAACAATCAATCAAACAAATTTTGGTTGATAAAAGCTTGGTGGTGATAAAAGCATCTGTAGCATTTTTTATTTGAAGTTATTCACTGAATACACACACGTCTGAAACAAAATACGGTTTAATGTACGAACGCAGTAGAAGCCTATAGCCATGATATTTTACAAAAAATAAAAACAAAAATCTTGAATAAAATAAGGTAATTAGTTAAAATCTATCGAAATTCAAATCATATCTACCCTACTTTACGAACGGTAGCAAAACAATTAATTTAATATGCACATCTTTGATCTTGTCACTACGCAGGGTCACAGGCTAGGGTGGCTATGATGTTACATCCTATTTCTTTCCAACTAAATTTATTGCCTTATTGCCGTTCGTAAAGTAGGGTGGATATGATTTGAAATTCGATAGATTAATAACTTTATTTTATTCAAAATTTTTGTTTTTATTTTTTGTAAAATATTAGCGCTATAGGCTTCTATTCCGTTCACATGTTACACCCTATTTTTTCCAGATGATAAAATAGGTCAACCCCTATATAATTTGCAATGATTTGCAAGTGTCCATGAGCCGCAAATTCAAAAAGTCGCCAATTACCATAGGTAGACTGTATTTTCGTTTATCGCTTTTATTCGCTCAATAATTCTTCAAAACCTCCCCGTCCGTTTCCAAGGTATTATATTTTCGTGTTGCTAAATCAAAAACGTGTTGCCGACAGACTTATTCAAAGCTACTTGCTTCATAGATTACCCCAACCAACTACACTGCGTTGCACAAATTTAAATTACATTTGCATTTTATTTGAGGTTTTTTTATTACCGCCTTAGACAAAATAAAAAGACTTTTTATTTTGTCTGAGATTACCGCTATACTTCTTCTTTTAATGTACTAATGTAATTGCGTAAGATACCTCCTTAGAGTCCCGCCAAAAACATCACGTGGGAAAGGGCCTAAGTTTGCAAGTTCGGTATAAATTACGTTTGGCGGTCAGGTAAGATTTTTTTATATAGAATGTGAATGACAAAGGAGCACACAGTCCACTTGATGGTAATGGTAATTGGATGCGGTGGCCCATAGACACCTACATCTGTCATCAATTAAGAATCTAAATACAGATGCGTTGTCATCCTTGAGGACTATGATGAAATGCCTCGTTTCCGGTTTAAAGGGTCTCCGTTTCTCTACTCATAGCAAGCATTGAGTTGCTATTTTACGCTGGCATTCTGTGAGAGTGTGATTCTTCCCGTGTCATTTTTGTGTTTAAAGTAACGATTCTCCATGTTTTGGCAATATGGGACAATCGACTATCTCATTTCGTTTTAAAAACGTCTTAAAAGATGCCTTAAGTATAATATAGCTGCAACGCGGCTATACCAAGTAAATGAAGATCTTGATTTTAATTGCGAATGGGATATAAATAGGTGCCGTAAAGTTCTATGGCGGTGCATCTAAACAGTGATCGAGTGTGGAAGCTTCATACAAGCGTCTCTCAACGCACGCACAACAACGCGTGGTTTCACCAACATAATAGAGAAAACAACGCGATATTTGGTACTGCTTACGCGGGATTTGCGTTATTTTCTTTGCCTGTGACTGCCTCGTTGATATACTGGTATAAGCGCGACTATTGATTAGGTGATCTCGTGTTCGAATCCCGTGTCGTGCCAAAATTTTATACAGGCGTAAATATTTATTTATGTCATAATTCGAAAGTCGAAGTATTTAAACCTACTTTGCCACTGTCAATTTTATTTAAAACACAATGATAACTTGTTAAGAAAGCACTTCTCAAGACTGCATCGTTAGTCTGGTGGTCGTAAACGCGTCATGAATCCTCGGGTTCGAATCTCCGTTCGAATCAAAAATATCAGTTTAAGATTTTCTATCGAGAAATTCTCAAGTTAGAAAAATAGAAAGCCTCAATTCTAAGTTTTTGGTTTGTATCCCCGTGCCTCGGAAACTCTCGGGTCGTGTCGGTTTGCCGTCCTATCAAACTATATGCTTGCGCATATGTAATACCATCCTCACCATCCGGATGTTTGGCGGTTCACCAATGTGCATTTTACTAGGAGTTTCATCTTTGTACAAACTCTCAGTGGAATTGTTAACCACCGGCGATTTTTACGGACCGATATGACTTAGGGACCTTTAAGAAAAGAGCCTACTCCTTTCTAAAAGCCCCGCAACGCACCTACAATTCCCATGGTGTTGCGATCGTTCATAGGCGGCGGTAGTCACTTACCTAGGTGAACTGCATGATCGTTTGCCCCACTCTTCTGTAAAAAAAAACACATACCTAATTAGTTTTCTAATTAAGTATCTCTAATTTAGTATTATACATAATAATTTACTTGGAAATTATAAACTCAATGATATTTCATAAAGTGGAAATAAAGTGTACGCAATCACATTACATTGTATCGGTGATTCATACTTATTGTATGGAAAGGAGGTCGTGAAACTGTTCATTTTTATTGAACATTCAAAAAGAGATATTTCGGTTGTTTTTAAGATTGTGTTTATTTTTAATTATCAACCACGTATTTCCTTAATCGTTGTAAGATTGTATAAATAGTAATGAAAATCACAAGTTAAAATTTGGGGTAGCTTGGTCAGCCCTCATACGGTAGTCTCTTGTAACTTCTATTAACAAGTGCTTGTCTACGATCTTATCTAATAAATGGACAAGATTACAAAGATATGTTTACATTTCTCTTGTAGACACCCACGTTTGTAATCGGGCGGTAAGACTGATGCTGGAAAACAAATGTAATATTTTTTTATATAGAAAAATGGTGACACCGGAGCACACAGTCCACCTGATAGTGAGTGCATGCTGCGATTAGGTTTGTCATATCGGTAGACCAAAAAATCTGGACAAATTTTGAAAAAGTCGGGATTCTTGTCGGGAGGAATAAATATTAAAAATAAAAAGCTTATTTATTTAATTGAGAGGCTACAAAGAGTATTTTAAACAAAACTAATGTACACTTAATTTTTAGGTGGTCACCAGTTTGGATCCTTTTAGCTTTTATGAAATCAAAGGCCATACGTTAACATTCCGAGAAGCTGTTTATCTGGAAATTTTGAGTTTTACGGGAGTCTGGAGATCATTTAAAATGTCGGGAGAATTCGAACGAATCCCGATCATCTAGCAACTCAGCTGTGACCCATAAACATCTACATCTTCATCCACGATCAAAATGTAGATCACGAAAAGAATTAAAATGAAGATGCGTTATCACCCCCGAGGACTAAGATGAAATGCCACACATTTATTTTCTTGGTGTTCTTCCGTTGTAGGGGCTGTGGGGCCGCTGTGGGGCATAAGATCTTTCTAGTATTTTCTAAAGTCGTTATTTACATCACCTACGGATATGGGATGATAGATTCTCTAACGTCATCAGTACACTGCTTAATATGTATATATTAAGGCCTTGGGATGAATAACCTGGGTGTAGATAATGCGTACCTTTGCTTCTACGGATTATTAGTGAACTATGTTGACCTTAAACGGCTGAGTAATAAGCGACAATTTAACAGAGAAGGATTTGCCGTTCACTCTCGTTATTTGGTACAATTTACCTAAAGTGCAAAATCAACGTGCAGGTGTTTGACCTCAATTTCATTGATTACATCGCGTGAATACAACACTAATTTAATCAAGGGTGCATGGAATAAAATAGATACATAAAGACTATAAGAGAAGACTTTAACAATAATTATTAAAAGAAATTTAAGCTTTACCACTGATTCGGAAAAAAATCTCTGTCCTGGGAATAACCAGCATGAAATCCAACGAAACTTGAAAAAAATTAACTTACAATATAATACGAAAGAGCATGGTAGCGATCACCTCATTCCCAGAGCTCATTATCAATCATGTACTATTTAGTAGTATAATAACCTTTTATACATGGTAGAGCCATGCTGCAGTTATATAGTAGTATAGTGTAGTTTCAGTGTAGTTTAATGCCGCTTGTGTTTCGTATAGTGAGTGTAGAGAACCGGAGATCCTTTTACCTGGAAACGAGGTATTCCATTTTAGTCCTCATGAGTGACAACGCATCTGCATTTTGATTTGTAATCGAGGATAGATGTAGATCTGTACGGGCCGCAGTTGGTCACCCTATCCTATAAAAAATCTTATCTAAATAATTTTTGATAGATAAATCCTGCATATTTAAGAATGGGCTTGTTCGGCCGCGGAAGCACCATGCTCTCACAGAATACAAGAATGAAGTAGCAGCTTAGTGCGGTTGTGTCTCGTATGGTGAGTGTGTAGAACTGAAAACAATTTTTACTGGAAACGAGGCATTCCATCTTAGTCCTCAGGGGTGACAATGCATCTGCATTTTGATTCGTAATCGAGGATAAATTTAGATGTCTCTGGCCACAACAACGACTTACTATCTAGTGGACTGCGTGCTTGATTGTCACCCTTATGCTGTATAAAAATTATGAATAGGTACTTTCGATCCAAACGACCCTTCTAGAAGCTTTCGCTTTGCTTTAAAAGGCCGTGGTTATGCGTTGTTAGTTTGACCTTAGCAAGTGCATCCTCCCTGACATTTAAACTGGCACGTCACGCGGCCTTTTGCGATTTATTACGTACAAAGTACATGAACGAGGAAAATTAATAAAAGTTAGACATCTATTTTCAAAGTCATCTCCCCTGCTTATTAATAACTTTCGTCAGTAAATTAAATTTTATTGACGTTTTGGGTGCTTTACAGCACGTATGGTCAGTAGTCCCTCCCGATGAACATGAAAGTTAAAATTAAACGTAATATAATAAAGTTTGCGCCTTTACCGCTAAAAAGAACTACTTCGTCGTATCTCCTCAGTTTCGAGGCACTCCTCTTGTTGCCTCAGCCAGTATCGTTTCGTGGTCACTTGGAAGAGAAGGCCAAATTGGCCTCTAAAAAGCTTGGCGTGCTCAGCAGAGCGGGACCGTATTTCATGCCGGCACACCGCCTGCAACTTTACAAGGTGCAGGTTCGACCGCACATGGAATGCTGTTCGCATCTCTGGGCTAAGACTCCTCAGTACCAGCTCCATCCATTTAATTGCTTCCAGTGGAGAGCCGTTCGCATCATCGGCGACCAAGCTCATTCCTATCGGTTTGAGTCCCTGGCACTGCGAAGAGATATTGCATCTCTTTACGTATTTTATTGCATTTATAATGGGGAATGCTCTGAGAAATTGTTCGATCGCCAGTCGCACAATTTCGTTTTCGTCGCAAATTTGGTATCGCGACGAAACTCGCGATACCATCTATACTATCTGGATACCTGGCGGTCCACCATCTGCAATTTAAGAGAAGTTTTCTTAACCGCATAGCTTCATTGTAGAATCGACTACCATTAGCGAATTTTCTGGATCGATACGACTTTGGGACCTTCAAGAAAAAAATCCTACTCCTTTCTAAAAGGCCGGCAATGCATCTGTAATTCCTCTGGCGGTGCAGTTGTTCATCGGCGTCGGTAATAATTTACCATCAGGTGAATTGCATGCTCGCTTGCCCCCTCTCCTATAAAAGAAAAAAAAATCGTGAAATTAGTCCCATTTAATGTTTAGCGTTCGCGTAAATATATAATATATCATTCCAACCTCTGCCTGTAATCAATGCCTCCTATTCGCTATGGTTAGTTTTTGAACTCTCTTTTTCAAAAGTACTTCTTTTTGTAAATTCTTTTCTTAACTATTTATGCTTCATTTGTTTTCACAGAATTATATTAAATATGTATTTGTTTTTTTATTCATATTTCTACATTGTCATCAGATTCGGAAGTATGTTCCGAATTTCAAGTTTCCAGCTCATAGGAAAGTTAGTTTAAAATCATTTACTAAATTCGAAACGAACAGACATACACGAATGTGAAGCAAATAAAAATGGATTCCTTATGCAATGTCATCGAGCTGTGAGCTACCCTCAGCCGGATAACTGATCGGGAAGTGCTCGAAATTTGAGTTGCTAGATTCCACCAGGAACGACGAACAGAAAGACGATCAAAAGAGTGACTTGAGTAATAAAAACGTGGAAAAATGGTTAAGAGAAATGCCTCTTAGTAAAAATAAATTAAGCAAAATATTATAACCCGGCGCGCTGGACACTTCCTTGCCCTAACATCCTCTCAGAAATGAGGGAGGCCTGTGCCCAGCAGTGGGACGTATATAGGCTGTAACTTTACTTTTTACTTTTATAATCCTCTCCAAAATGCCATTATTATTTGAGCTATAATCACACATGATGCTATAATTATACATTTTAAAATAACGTGGTATATGAAATTTTTGGTACATAATTTTTAAAAAAATCAGTAGTTGTTTTGTTATAAATTCTTGGTACAATAAACTTATTCAAACGCTGTAGATAGCCATTAGTTATTATTACTCTGGACATCGCCATATTGCACAATAGCCGAGCTTTTTCACACATCTATGTATATGTTACAGTCAAAACTTTTAACCGGTCAAACCCATTTTTATTTATTTAACAAAATCCATAGCTCTTTAAATTATTTTAACTATCTAACATATTTTTCTGTAGAAAACTTTTCATTTTAACCGAACCGACAATTTATTACATTTTAGCGTAGTATATCAATTACGCTGTATGCTCTTACTCAAAACTACTTTTGGCTTATACTTTTTGAAATTAAAAAAGTCAATTCTAAAGTTATGTTTTATATCACTATAATGTACGCGGCTTTAGGGCGACCTAAGGGCCACCCCAGTCGCACCTCAACCTACTGTCACTGAGTTTTAATCAGGCAAAATCATTTTTGACTAAAACATTAGTCAAAACTGTTTTTGACTGAGGGCCTCGGTCAATACTATATTTGCCTGACATTCGCAGTCAAAAATGATTTTGACTGGTAATGAGCTTTGACTGTGACATATAAGTATGTAAGTTTAATATGTAGCAACAATTACATCCCGTCATTAGGTTCCTACCGGCGAACGGATAAACATTTATCGAAACTAATTTACTCACTGTATAGACACGTAATAACTAACTTTAATACCGTAGCACTTAGTAACGACTGCTTTGGTCTAGTGGTCATGAACGCGGTTGCTAATCATTACGTTTCGAGCTCAAATCCCGAGTCGGACCAAAATCCGCTTTGTATTTTTTTTTGTCAAAAAATTATCAGTAGAAGCCCAGAGTCAGGAAGTTAGCGGTGTTTCACCCCCGTGCCTCGGAAAGGAAGTAAAGCCGTCGGCCTTGCGCCTGATCCCTCTCTCTGGTTGTATTGGCTTACCGTCTTATGGGATTATGAGAGTGAGGTAATAGAGTGCACCTGTGCTTGCGCATACACTTGGTCACTATAACCCTGTCCTGCGCCGATGGCTAGTCTCCGTTCAGACTGGTTCGGAACGCCGGAGGACATTATTATTATCTAGAAAAGAGCCTCGCTCGGCAAAAAGAAATGTGGGTAATTAAACCTATATAGATTAACTTGGAATGTAAAACATCATCTAATTACAAAACTTCATCTTAATCGTTGAATCGTTTTCGAGAAATCGATTACATATACATATATGAACCATTAAATGAACACTTATGTATCGCTACTAAGTTATTTCTAATTTGTTGTGTTGTTAATTGTAACATACTGGACGACCTTTTTTCCGTCCGGAAAAAAGGGTATAACATGTGAACGGAGTAGAAGTCTATGGCACTGAAATTTTACAAATAATAAAAACAAAAATTTTGAATTAATCGTTGGAAATTTTTTTGAACATTTACTTTGCCCTTTGCCCTTGAGTCTGTGACCCTGCGAAGTGACAAGGTCAAAGATGCCTACTAAATTTAT
>DWHP01002963.1:0-13859 GCA_018247895.1 Parnassius honrathi
TCTTAGCGGACGATCTCAACATGTTCATTTATATTTGCGTTTATTATATTTGTTTAAATTTAATTGATTACTAACACAAAAATTCATAAAAGTTATATCTCACTTCAATTTTACTAACACACTATATGGGTTTCTGTTGCCTGAAATAAAGATATTTTATTTTATTTCATTTTATTTATACTGTTCAAACATGCGTTTGGTAATCATTTTAATAATAAACCAAAGACATAATTGCAAAGGCATTGCACTTGGGTATACGAGAAATTAACATAAAAAACTAAAGATCTTAATCGAAAACATGTTTATTAATCTACTCGTCGTGTAATAAAAATGTTGTTTAACATTAAACGTACTGAGTGTTTTTGAGTACGTTGTTTTATTATTGATGAATGTTACATAACTATTTATATTGTTGCCATTTGTGACGCAGATCAATAAAGTTGTTTGTACAAATGCTTCTTGTTCATGCATTCAAACGTCATATAATTTTTGCACATTTATATTAGCTTCAAATAAAAGTATCTATGTCTGTATGAATCTAGTGGAAATTTATTTGTCACACAATGCATCAAACCAATGTAAGAAGGAAATATTATATTCGATTAAGAATCAAAATGCAGATGCAATGAACTTCAAATACAATGCCCAAATGCCTCGTTATCAGTAAAATTTCGATTTCTCAACCCTCACCATACGAATCACAGCAATATTATGCCGTTATTTTACACTGTCATTCTGTAAAAAATGATACTCTAACATGTATAATACGCTGTAGCATGGCCTTATCAAGAATAATACGTTGCAACGTGGCTCATATCGCTACAACGTAGCTCTACCATATATGATATGCTGCAGCGTGGCCCTACTTTGTGTAATACGAAGCAGCATATCCCCGACATGTATATACGCTACAGCGTGCCCTACCACATAGTATTGTATACTGTAAAGTAGCTCCACCTATCCAAAACACGCTGCAGTGTGGCTCTAACGTATATAAAATGCTGTAGCGTGGCTCTACTATCTAAAATACGCTGGAGCGTGGCCTTATAATATAAAATACGCTGTAGCTATATGATCCGAAACACGCTGCGGTGTGTATAATACGCTGTAGTGTGGCTCTATCATCTAAAATACGCTCAGTGCTGTTCTACCATGTGTAACACTCTGCAGCGTGGGGTCTATTACGTATACGGAACCGAGCGTTATTGAAATCCTTGGAGAATGAAAATATTCAAACTCGAATTTGTGTGGCAGATGGAGAAACTTTTTAATTTAATTATAAAAGTGAAGACAAAGCCTACATACATTCCATTGAATGGTAACGGCAATTTCTCTTTTCTAAGAGGATTTTTTGGCAGGAAAATGTCTGCCACGTTGCTCCAATGCGTATTGGCAAACTTCACTTCGGCGAGTTTTTTAAAGATCTGTTATTTTACGCTACTGTTCTGCAAGAGCGTGCGAAGCAGTCCTTTTCCGGTCCAACCTATATATATAGTCTTATTTATGTTCACGATCTAACTTTATTTTCTATTTACAACTCCAATACATAAATATATATTTTTTATCTATCTATTTTTGATAGCTCTCACGTAAAGTCGCTTGGCTTCGCAATATGTTAGCCAAATTTTCTTCGATATTAAAACTGGAGCTTAAATGTGAACTCACGGTACAGTGGAATATAAATTTATTCGAGCACGTGTGCGGAGGCGAAATTGATTATAAATTACGTTTTACATGGCGTGTGCTTTCCTCACGTGTACAGAATTCATATTATATTGACTTATAATTCGTGTCCGTTTGTGGGCACGTGACATAATTTAATCAAAAAAAGTAGTTTTTGTTTAGTTTCGTTAAACTAAAGCTTGTTTCAATTCTTTTTTATAGAAAAAGAGGTAACTGAGCTTGCGAAATTAGAGGTGGGTTGTCAGCCTTTTCAAAAACAATAAACTTTTTTCTTGGAGGTCTCTAAGTGGTGTCAGTCCGAATAAATCGCACGTGGTAAGCGATTCCACAAAGAAGTCGTGTGAGGAAGAAAAGTCTTAGTAACCAGATGGTGTGAATGGTGTCGTAGAGTTTTGTCGCGATGTGCGTTACTGGAATTCGGCAGCTGGAATTAATCCGAATGTAGAATTTTGGAAAGAATATGGCACTACGGCTAAAGGAAATTTTATAAGAAAACACTTTTCTTAAATTATAGTGTAAAATCGAGAATATCATATGAATAAGCCATATATTTAATAAGATGAATGATTTTTGTTAAATGTAAAAAAATATGGTGTCGGTTGCCTTGCCATTACTCCTATTTTAATTTTTTTGTATAAGAGTAGTAAGTGGCCACACAGTCCACTAGATATTAGGTGGATACGGCCCACAGACACTTACATAACTATCCTCAATAAAGTATCGAAATACAGATACTTTGTCACCCTTACGGACTAAGATGGAAGGCCTCATTTCTAGCAGTAAGGTTCTCTGGCCCTCTATACTCACCATATGAAACACAGCACTATTAAGCCGCTATTTTACGATGGTGCTCTGTAACATCATGGTCCTCCCCTGTTGAGCCGGCCTATTCATGCTACAACCATAATAAAACTGCAGAGAGGCTCTACCTCTACCACGTATAGCTTTATTCTACTTCTTTCTACCAAGCTATGTACATACCATAATAATAACCATAGTAATTTGTATTTACAACATAGTTTTTTGTTAGCGATTGTAGATAGTTTTAATAAAATATACACATTATAACATTCTACAATATTAAATTACATTGACAACATTACGTTACATTACCTTACAGAAGTTTAAAAAATCTAGAAGCCTGAAAAAATCTAGGCATTATTTTGTTTAGAGATAACATTGTTATATTTTTCAATCAATCAAGAAATCTTAGTCCTCGTTTTATATAAGAGTAAGGGGAGATGAATATCTAACCTTGAATATTAGGTCGAGAATTTATTTTAAATATGACTTAAGTATGATTTGGTGAGGTTAAACGTTTAACTTTTAGCTTTAAAGACATTTTTTTAAATCGAAATTGCACCTAGATTTGATGAGCGTGTAGACAGCCAAACAATTGCTCGGCTCTACTTCATCTAAAAATTTGTATTTATACTTATAAAATAATATTTTAAATAAAACTGCCTCCTTATAAAACAAAAACATGATATCGATTATTATTCGCCTGATGAATACGAAACAAAGCGTAAAAAGAAACCTATTAGTCAGTTTCGTCGTTTTCTATGTTCTTACTAAACCTTCAAAGGGCTTCAAGGTCCATGGGTCACCTTAGGGTCAAAGACCCCTTGCGTAAGTGTTGCGTCACGTCGCAGAAATGCACGCCGATCCCACCCTTTCAACAAGATATTCACTAGCTCTTTCCTTACAGTAGAAATTACAGTAAGCGTGAAAGAGATGCTAACAAATCCTTACGTCACTCTCCCTAGCAATAGTTTTATTGTTTTTTTCTTTCGTCTGCAATTAAAATGCATACGGACTATCTGAATCAATGCAGTCTGCGTAAGGTTTTACTTTGTCGTTGGAATTTTACCTAAGTTGAGAAACGTTTTGAAGTATCATTTTATACCATGAATCCAATTATAGATTTTAAATTTATGTAAAAGCTCATTTGTAGATCTGCTTCTTTCTTTTTAGTAATTTTTTTCTCGTTTGAACTATACAAAAATCTCTAAAGTTCTGATCAGATGGATAAGAATTAAGCCACCGACGTAAGGCGGAAATACTATCCAGAAATCTCGAATCTAAACTCATAAGTTATAAACAAACATACAATTAAATTAACATACAATATGACCTATCAAAATACAAGTCCGTCTGGGAGAGTTGTTTTTTATATACTGTGGCAGGTATGGACGTATCTCTTCTCGTACTCGACTCTTACGTATTTCTTCTGTCAATTTGCAGTGCCTGTACTGCTATGTTCCAATCTGAAGAGTATAGAGAGCCAGTATAATTAAAGGCTGAGGAGACACTCCCTCATAGTCCTCAGAGGTGACAACGCATCTGTAGCATCTTTGTTTAAGGTTGCAGCTGTCATTAGCTGCAGTAGTTCAAAATAATAAAAATAGTAACATAAAAAGCTTAAGTTGTAAGTAAATATCGGCGGCATTCCAATACTTTTAAATATGCTTTTTCGTTATAAAATACAACATTAAAATAACACAGTAAAGAAACATAAAAATAAAACGACATGTTCACACGTCAGTGTGCAACACTATGCCTGCATGTGTGCGTGATATATTAAGTCGCGTACATACTATTTAAATACTTAAGCTCAGTGGTAAAGAATTTAAATTTTATTTTGTTTTATAACATATTAATTGATTAGCATTTTGATTTAGGGTCCAAACCTTACAAACCGGAATTATATTATAAGATTATGAAACATCAAATCGCAGCAACAAGTTAGCCGGCGAATTGCCCCAGCACTTGTAGGACAGGCCCGCAATAGCGAATAAAATTTTAAGATATACGTCACACGTAATCCGCATTCCTTACAAAATTATGCTCTATGCAGTGTTCGGCTTCAATACGTTGAATTATATCAACGGACATAAAATTAACTAAATATATTTCTAAACTTGTACGGTAAGTGTTACCATGATTGCCCACAGATGTATGCATTTACGCTGAAATTCTGTGTGTGAGTAACAAAATTTTCCGATTTCATTAAACGATAACGCTTATTTAAATACTGTAATGAATTTTTTTATTATTTTGAATGAAAGACCCAAAAAATTTAACTTTGCTATGCTTTTTAAACTTCAAAAGTTATAATCATACTTTATGAATTTTCATTAAGATACTTTGTGTGCCTAATTTTAAATCTCGTCCTTACGCTAAAGTCACTGTTGTAGAGCTACCAGTTAGGGTGTTACGATCGATCAATCGTCGATCGATGGCATAATGAATTAGTCGACGTCGATCGAGTCAGTCAGTCAATCTAAATCCATCGATCTAGAATCCGCCCTGCTACACCCACCGCTGTTTAAACATGGTCGCATCTAGAGACTTCTGCGCTTGCGCCTTCGTAATAACGACGAGAAAGAGCGTACTGGCCAACAACAATGCGTCCTCTTCTAAACACATATTGAAATATACTGATAATGAACCTGCAACCACATCGGTTTACTGTCGTAACAATGTTTTAACGACCAGTATCCGTCGATCAGCTAACGTTACCACAGCGTTCGGTCGAGATCGAACGACTTTGATTAATGACATCTATCGATGGTCGATCAATTGATGTGGTAACACCCGTATACTACCTGACATAAACTCTGCGAAAATATCCGTAAATATGAAAGAAATTTTAATAACACATCAACCAGTCGTGCGTATTACGAGTACACGTCGAGCTCTAGAATGAGTGAAATTTTGAATATAATCATCTTCGTAGAGCGTCATCTCTATTGAAAGAAGGACTCTCTAATATCTACAAAGGATTGAATAATCTCGTTGTCCCTAATTGAAAAAATACCTATGTAACTTACAGATTCAACCAATCTATATATAACACTTATATATTTTGAAAGGAATTTTGCAACTTTTACAAAGGGTAATGACGCTTAGTAATGTGCTTTGTAGCCGCTTTATATTATTGTATCTTTTAATAAATGTGCGCGACAAACAAGCACATAATCTACCTGATAGTATAAATAGACATCTACATCCATCATCAATCAAGAAACAAAATGCAGATTCATTCTCACCCTAGGACTAAGGTGGATTACATTGTTACCATAAAAAGGTCTTCCGTTTCTCTACACTCTCCATACGAAACACTGCAGTATTTTTTTCACGCTAGTATTCTGTGAGAGCGTGATCCTAAAAGTGACGGCGACCCACTCGCACTGCAACTATATACAGTTAGCGTAGCTGCAACATGGCTTAACCACATCAAAAGTTGTCGGGCAGATGATGAATTTTGCATTATTTTTTTATAGAATAAGGGTGACGAACGATCACACAGTCCATCTGATTTCAAGAGGATGCTGTGGCCCATAGACATCTACATTTATTCTCGATTAAGAATGAAAATAAACATGCGTTGTCACCCTTGAGGACTAAGATGGAATGCCTTGTTTCCAGTAAAAAGGGTCTCCGGTTATCTAAGCACGAAACACAGCTGCATTAAGCTTCTATTTTACGTTAGTATTTCGTGAGAGCATAGTCCTACATTGGTCGAGCTTAACCATTCATGCTACAACCATAACATAGCTGCAGCATGGCTCTACCACGTAAATTTGGTCATTAAGTCCGCTTTTTGTTCCTATATATTGTATGAGATTCAATAAAAAATAAATAAATACATAACACTTTAAATAGCCAAAGTTAACGATTGTAACCGATAGTCGCTTTCTAAGGCTTGATATGTAAATTTCACGACCACGTAATTTACACGCCAGTCTTTCTTGTTAGTGTCAAAGTATGCATGTGTGTGTTTGTGAGTGTGCGTTCGTGTAGCGTTTGTATGTGAGCCGCGACGCGACCTTGGTCGCTGGGGTCGCCGGCCAGCCGCAACCAAGGGCGTAGTACTGCATACACTGCAACAGGGACGTGACTGGGACGTATTCAAATGTACTGTCGATTTTTATTATTATCTTTTACATATTTGCGCATCATCTCTTCCTTGTTGTTTACGCATCACGCTGTTATTTGCATCAGGAAGTTTTAAAAAGTAAAAATGTTCTAAGTATTAGATTTAAAAACAAAGTGTAGGCAATAAACAAACACACAGTTCAAGTGATGTTACGTGAAAGTGCAGATACTTTGTCGTCTCTGAGAACAAATATGCAATACCTCGTTACCTGTAAAATTGGTCTCTGGTTCTCTACATTTATCACAGGAAATGTCATTTATCAAAGCAATTTGCTGCTATTTTACGCTCGTTTTTTGTAAGAGCGTGGTGCTTCGCCGGTAGAACCGACTTATTTGTACTGCAGAGGTAAAACAACTGCAACGTGGCTCTACTAAGTACAAGATTAGTTGTCCTTATTTCTATTAACTTTTATTCCTAATCAGTTCGAACAAGTCCTCGGCTGGACTTTGGACTTTACCGTTGTAGGAGATTTACAATAATCACTACGCTTACCTTTGACGCAGGTACCTGTCGTAGGTCTGGGTTTACTACGTCACAAAGCGAAATTGTTATACCTACCTGAAGACATAAGTTAAAAAGTTTGCAAGTAGACATGGACCTCTCCGGTTATAGGAAAGAATCGCCATAATCGCCACTCTTGGAAGCAGGATTTGCAGTTGCAGTATGATATGTTATGCACCTTTGACGCTGCCTCTCATCACCTGTTTGGATATTTTATATTTGACGTAAAAGGGATGTTTCTACCGCCATCTATCAGAAGCCATAAGGTTTTTCGGTTTTTAAGGTTGGTAGTATAAATATATATCTTCCCTTTTTATTCACTAAAGGGAAAAAAATAAACACAAGTAAAACATCGATATTGCAATTCACCGTCAAACTTTACCTTCGGAATGTCGAATACTAGGAAGAATATAAAAATAACTATTATTACGAGTTCATTTGCCAACAATGTACCTACCTACTTTATGCATGAAATATTACTGTGTTGCAAATATTAACAGGCTCCATATGGTTTTAAAATAAGTTTTGAACACAAAACCTCAAATTTGTACACAGGTAATCCATCTATTACATGTATTACGTGCATTACAACCTATAAAAGTCCATACAACTGCTGAATAAAAGCCTCCCCCATATAAAGCCTCATACCGGAGATTATAGATGTATTAGAGCCGTGGTAGCTCAGAAGGTTAACGCTCGCTGTAAATATACCAGAACGCGAGTAAACCCGGGTTCGATCCCCGCCGGCACCAATGAAATTGTTAATTGCAATTTTAAGTGCTGATCGAATGTGCTCGGCGGTGAAGGAAAACATCGTGAGGAAACCTGCATGTCTGAGGAATAAGAAAAAAAATATTTCGCAGACATGTGAAGTTCGCTAACACGCATTGGGGCAGCGCGGCGGACACTTCCTTGCCCTAAAACCCTCAGAAATGAAGGGAGGCCTGTGCTCAGCAGTGGGACGTATATAGGCTGTAACTTTACTTTATTAGGGTGACAAACATGCACATATTTCACTTAATGACAAGTGGTTGCCGTGACCCGCGGAAATATGCATCCGCGGTCAATAAAGAATTAAAATGCAGATGCGTTATCACCCTTGAGGACTAAAATGGAATACCTAGTTTCCAGTAAAAAGGGTCTCCGGTTCCCTACACCTGCCATACGAAAGACAGCCGCATTAGAGCTGCTATTTTCGCTAGTGTTCTTTGAAAGCGTGATCCTTCTCCGCTCGAGGCAACCTATTCGCGCTACCATAATAATTGCAGCATGGCTCTACCACGTAGAAGAACGTATTTTATTTGTTTTTATTTCGTTAGAGGATATTCTAGTATCACCACTACACGGTCAGTTTAGAGTTTAAGTTTTAGCAAAGTTTAGGGTTCCATTTGTTTGTTAAAAGATTTGTTGCAACAAAAGCGGTTATTTATTCATAACATAACAAAATCATATTTCTAAAAACATTTTTTTTCTGCTATTTAAGTACAAAGCATTTTTTTCAAGTTTTTCCTCCTGCGCCACAGTTTAATTCAGTTATCACTTGAGTATTTGTTGTCGAGTGTTGATTGGAGAAACATGCTTACTACTAATAAACTAAATTTCGTAAATTAATTACCTCAGTTTTTACATATAAATAAAATTAAAGTTAATGTTAATAAAGCTCAGGGGGTTTGTTTGTACGATATTGAGACATATTTTTTTTTAAATTTTGTCCGTTTGTTTGTCGTCCCGTTCCTAAAATGAGCCCGCGCAGACGGGCTCATCTTAGGAACGGCTTAACCGACAGTGATGAAACTTAACGAACAGATAGAGAGAAATGACGGGTGGGATCTTAGCTATATTTTATTTAAAAAAAAACATGTATTTTTTTAAACCAAAAAAATTATAAAACAAATGGCCTCATTTATAGAACCTATACAGATGAAGCCAGAGCAGTCACTAGTTTTAATATATTTCACTTACTCAATATTTTTTTTACTTCAAATTACTACTTGCAACTGTTTTTTGCTTAAGCGAGGATTTCGTTACATGTTATCGTTCAAAATTGTGACTTTAAAAGCACAATCAACTGCTATGTAGTCCCGCGACACATTGATGTGGTGACGGCAAACACAAAACACTATAAGGTCACTCCCAAAACACTAAGCTATGGTTCCTACAGGTTGTCGTAGAGATGTTAAGGGAAATATATTTTAATTTCTATTTAATTCGGTGTCTTTTTTTCTCCCAGATATACTCCGTTACAGTAAACTTAAATTTAAAGCCGCTGAGGGCCGCGACCGGGGCAGCATTGAATCTGGCGATACAAGCGAAGCTTCGGAGCGAAATAAAGTGAACTAAAGTTGTGATTAATTATTAGTCTTTTTAGTTTTAATTGGTGTTCCGTAATTAAAGTATTAATTTTGGTAATTCAATCGGAGTTTTTATGGTCACAATGATCACTTTAGTTCATTTTATTTCACTCCGAAGCTTCGCTTGTATCACCAGATTCAATACTGCCCCGGTCGCGGTCCTCAGCGGCTTTAAATAGGCATTTTCGACCGAAACATCCAGAATGTTCCAGCAAATACCGATCCCGACCGACTAAGTGCAGTAAGTTCGAGCGTGACTTTTCTAGAAAGCTTAATTCTTCTATTCGTTACTAGATGGCGCCGTTGGGAGTGTTCTAGAAAAATCTTGACACTCCTATTTCTGGTACTTGATACTATATGGCGCTAGTGCCATCAACTGTGGAAATGAGGTGATCGATAAAAATAAATTCAAAAATTGTACAAAACTAATTATTGAGAAGTGAAATATATTTAAAAAGTCCTGCCGGGTTTCTTGCCGATTCTTACCAGAATAGAGGTTTTTTCAGATGATACGAGTCTTTTATGTCACTAAACAGTTAGCTTGGACCCCTGTCTAAGTTTCTCAGTGTTTACAGAAAAATCCCGGCGGCATTGCTAGGTTTCTAACAAATCGTAAACAATACTTAATGTAAACATTCTAATAAATGCGACAGAGTCGCATAAATTGATAGGTTTAGATACTGCAGTATCTCACGCCAGTTATCTATTATGTCACATCAGCTCTTTGCAAAACATTTTTCGAACTTCGAAAAGAAACAGGCTATATTTGTCCTTTTCACGCTTAGGATCATAGCTCACGTGCTTGCTGCGTGGACGCCGTTTGTTTGCGTGCGACCAGCGGGCGACAGGGCGAGTGGTCGCTAACTGCATGTATACTTTGGCTTTACACGTGTTCTTGGTTATTACTATTTTGTGAATAACCCGACGAATTTAGCTTTTTCTTGGACCTTGTGATTTATTGCCAACCTGTGATCTGTGCCTGTCATACGGACTTTGAATTGCCTGCCTATCGTACTTAGAAAATTTCTAATAAAAGAAGAGTGCGGTACACCCAGGAAATAAATGTTTTTACAGCAATGCTCTAAAGGTTCAAATAAATTTTCGTGAGACTTAAACGATATTGAAAAAAGTTCAAATCCCGATAAATCATGGTACCCACTATCATAAAGGCACTTTTGTGGTGATGATACATTTCCTAGAAGCAAGTAAATACCATTTAATATTTTAAAATAGGTACCCATTTTACTCTAATTGCCCATTCATTATTACAAATTCTGGTATTTTATTCAAAAACACTCAAATAGTCGAAACTTTTAAGGAGATCAAGTGAGAGCTCTTCCACATGGATATTTATTACTGCAAATAACCCCAACTATCGCCCTGTTTCGTTTGATCCAAAAATTTTTACCCATAGATTACTGATATACTAGAGATTTTTACCCACTCAGTATAGCGAACCCGAGCAGACAACTCTCTCACCACTATCGTATCCAATGACACTTGTCAGTTAGTTACCTTAAAAGAAACCTGAAAACTCAAAGAACTAATAATTGAGATGCGTAAACTGATTCATCAAACAACTACAAAACAACGAGTGCAAACACACCTATCACGACTTCACCGTGAATAATACGAAGTAGGTACGCAAAACGTCGAGAGTTTATAAAATAAATAAATTAAAGATAGTGTAAAACTAGTCGTCTGGTTATAATTTATTAACGTGGCGTTGTTTAGATAATTTCTTTCTTTTTAAAAAAAACATTTCGAATATATGTGAAGTTCGCCAACACGCATTAGGGCAGTGCGGCGGTCACTTTCTTGCTCTAAAAACCCTCTCAGAAATGAGGGGAGGCCTGTGCCCAGCAGTGGGACATATATAGGTTGTAACTTCAACTTTTAACTATTTAGACATAAAATAATCAAAAACCATTCTTAATCAATTCGACACGGGTCGTCTTGGTCTTATTGCTCCGCTTGCCCCCAGCAGTTTTAGTTGCGAGCAGAATTCCCCCCTCCCCCAGAATAAGCGGAGCAGCCTAAGCATCCACGCTCAAGAAGAGTAAAGTAGCTTGGTCATGGATGCTCAGCGAGGGATTCTCCGTCACCAGGAGTGAGGGTACCCTCTTGGGGTAGTTTTTATGTGATTCCGCTACAACGTTAAGGGGAAAGGGGGAATTGGGCCTCCAGCCCAAGCGAAACGCAGAAGTAAAACTCTACTTCATGCAAGTATTCTGTGAGGTCGTGCTACCACTCCGGTTCAAGCTGGCCCATCCATGTGACATCAATAGCCGCTGCGTGGCACTACCACTGTCAAGTCAAGAGGAAGGCTGCCATTTTGGTTAATTTCAGCTCAGTCTTATAGCAGCTACCCTTTATTTTTTATAGAATAGGGAGAAAAACGAGCATGCAGTCTACCTGATGGTAAGTGGCTGCTGTGGCCCATAGATATCTACATATATCCTCGATTACGAATCAAAATACAGATGCGTTGTCACCCGTGACGACTAAGATGGATTGGCTAGTTTTCAAAAAAAAAGGGTCCCCGGTTCACTACACTCACCATACGAAACAGCAGCATTAAGCTACTATTTTATGCCGGTATTCTGTGAGAGTGTGTTTCTTACCGAGTCGACCTATTCGTGCTATAACTATACTACTAATAGTATAACTGCAGCGTGGCTCTACCACGTAAACAATTCATGTCTTATTAAAATATGCGTTGATAGCCTAAAATCATAAATATTTTTGATAGTAAAAAAGTCTTAAAGACTTAAAGAATCAAATATTTACCTTGACTTCAGTTTGATGTAACATAATAACAACTAATTAAAAAAATGCTGAGTACATATATTTTTATAATATAGCCTAAAATTAATTACCCAAATCTTCGACCATTAGAAATAAGAAGTACTGGCAACATTCTCTCGTTAAGTAATGTCGAAGCATTGACATTCGTGCTTTTTTTTATAGAAGGGGGTCAAACGAGCATGCGGCTCACCTGATGTTAAGTGACTACCGCCGCCCGTGATCAACCGCAACACCAGGGGAATTGCAGGTGCGATGCCGGCCCTTTAAGAAGGAGTAAGCTTGAAGGTCCTCAGGTCGTATCGGTCCGGAAAAATCACCGGTGGTAAACTATTCCACAGAGAGGTCGTACGCGGAAGTATAAATTGGATGTGTAAAAGCTCTCACCCATTTCATACTATGGGCATCGTTAACGTGACTTTAAAAACTGCTAGAAATATTTTATTGGTTACAATGCAGCGTCTATTGTCGTACAGTCAGTACGTGTATCAGGATAGATAGCTTTTCATAATGCAACTAGGTGTTGAATAAAACTGATCCAGAGTTTATATCTCCAATTGTTCCCAAGAAAAACCAGAATCAAAATATTTGGAAATGTATTGAATACGAACGCACCTTTGCCGTCTGTGGTTTATCTTAAACTTTCACTTAATAATTATTGGTTCAACGAAAATAAAACTATTGCAAACTACTTCCAAATGGAAAGTTAAACGTCTAAAAACATTAAGAGATTCATTAACATTAATACAGACGTCTAAAAACGTCTGTTTTATAAACATTACATCGTGGTTCTTTAATTTTCCATCCTTTCCTTTTACACAAAATAATTTCATCATCATGATCACAATCAGCAAGTGATAGTGTACTGGTGGATATGGACTCCCTACGTCACCTTAATCGTCACGTTTAAGCGGCAGGTGGATTGACGATCGTAGTACTAGATATTTTGCACCTTTAAGTTACTGCCCGTCGCTGGTCTATACATCAAACTTTTGACGATGAAGAGAAGACCATGCCGTCATCTATCCGAATGCATAAAGTTCTCCTAGCATTTCCTATATCCACACTTACGTCACCCATAGAATAAAATAAGAATAAGTGAGGAAAAATATGGAATATTTCCTACAATAGGAAGATTCTCTACAAATGTTTTTATGATAATAAAGTTACATTCCGGAGAACGCTTTTTATTGCCAAGTCATGACCCACCTGTACAAACTAGTTGAGAATTCCACTTAATATTTGGATAATATTTCCATGAATATAAATTTCAGAAACATATCAGAAAAAATGAAAAGTTATTTTTTAAAAATAACTTTGTTTTGTTTCCAAAGTTTCAAAACCTTTATTATTTATCAACCTGTTAAATATCGTATTAAATAAATGACACTTAAAAAAATCTGCTAACCGCATAAATTTAAGCGCAGTTCACACGATAACAAGAAAAGATGTTTTCGCGGTAATAAAATTTGAAATCCAATAAGCCCCGCCAAGTAATTATGCAATCTTTAGATACCTTCTACAAGTTAAGTTTATAATATTCTTAATTTGTAATACTGAAGGTATAATAGGACTTA
>DWHP01002964.1:0-13858 GCA_018247895.1 Parnassius honrathi
ATATATTATATTTCCATTTATAAAAAATGCGTAAATTAATACTAAGTAATATACAGCATAAAATATAATAATCTTCTTCAATTTAAGTCCATAAAAATTTATCAGTGATAGAAGCTTAGTCAAATTTCACGTTTGCAACTAACTGCAAATATGAAATTTGAGTAATGGGCGTTTGATGTGAAAAACGCCCCTTTTTATTTTAACTTCTAAAGTAAGTATGTGCTACAGTCCGCAGATACTCGTGCGAAGCGTCACGCGCATGCATCATGTTCTGGATGGTGTTTCGGTATTTGTTCCTATCAACTTTCTGCATTGTGCGCCTCAGATGTGAAGTTCAGCAAGATCGACCTAAAATTAAGACGTCAGATGGCGACCTCATTTTGGAGCCTGGTTATGATAAAAATATTTATTTACGCCCCAACGGCCCTAAATCCAGCGTGTTTATAGGCAAATTGAATCTACTCTACATCAATACTTCTATCAGCACCGGAGAGTATCAACCATCTTCAAGCATTAATAATGATAAGAATCAGCAGGAAGTAAATAGGATTTTAGAACGCTTGCAGAAATTAGAGAACCAACAAACTCCCTTACCTAGTGGCCTAATTTTTAATATATCAATCCTTGCAAGAAAGATCAATCGGTTAAATAACAGAGTTTCACTACTACAATCACAAATTAGCGGAAGAATAAATAACTGCCAAGCAAACCCATGTAAGCATGGCGGTACTTGCTTAAATTTGATGTCCGGCTATTACTGCCTTTGTCCACCGAACTGGGAGGGGACTGATTGTGATGAAGATGTAAATGAGTGCCGAAACTTCGCCGGCACCGACTTGGGCTGTCAGAATGGAGCTACTTGCATCAATAAACCGGGATCGTACGATTGTTTATGTAGAACAGGTTGGTTCGGTCTACATTGTACAAGAAAAGCCAAAGATTGCTCAGGAGGAGATTTTGAAATGTGTGGACATGGCACCTGCTTGCCAGTAAATTCTGGAGATGGAGTCAAATGCATTTGCGATCAAGGTTGGACTACGAATGATACTAGTATAGCTTGTCTCACAGATGTAAATGAATGTGAACTGTCACAAGGAGCCCGATGTTCCGTTAACCCTAGAGTTGAGTGTATCAATCTTCCTGGTTCGTTCCGATGTGGTGAATGTCCATCAGGCTATGAAGGAAATGGATACGTCTGCTATGATATCGACGAGTGCGTCACCTTACCAAATGGCGGTTGCAGCGTAAGTCCTTTTGTAGCTTGCCACAATACGATTGGGTCAAGATCCTGCGGACCGTGCCCTTCGGGATACCTAGGTGATGGTGTTACCTGTACTTGGACAGGCTCATGTAATATAAATCATGGCGGATGTCACCCATCAGCTTACTGCGTTGATAACTGGTTCGGATTGGGCAGAAGAGCACAATGTATTTGCCCCAACGGTATGGACGGCGACGGCGTAGGTCTTCATGGATGCTATATTTCTACTGCAGGTAATGCAACACAACACTGCGAGAGCAATCCGTGCGGTGAGCACGGACAATGCCACGCTCTTCGAACTGGTTATACATGTATCTGTAATAAAGGTTTTACCGGGGTACACTGTGAGAACACGGCAAATTTATGTGCAAGTAACCCTTGTCGAAATGGAGGCAGCTGCATTGTTGATGAAAATTCTTCAAGGGGATTCAGATGTGAGTGTACTGCACTTTTTTCTGGGGACCTTTGTCAGTCGCATGCAAGTCTTTGCGGCGGTGTGTTAAATCACGAAGAGGGTAGTATTATTTATCCGATATCTAATACAACCTATAGTCATAATGCCCGTTGTGCGTGGGTGATTCACACCTCACCTGACAAAGTAATTAATGTTACTTTTAGTAAATTCAATTTAGAAACAAATCCTGAGTGTCAGTATGACTTTTTACAAATACATGACGGCCGAAGCTCAGCCAGTCAATTATTAGGACGATTTTGTGGTAATGCTTTTCCTTTAGGTGGAAATATTATATCTAGTCATAATAATTTATATTTCTGGTTCAGATCAGACCAAACAGTAGCTAAGGATGGTTTTGCCTTGCATTGGACTAGTATTGATCCAGTTTGTGGAGGGGAAATCGACGCAAGCACCCATGGTCACATCAGCTCGCCTGGGTCACGAGGCAAGTACCCGCCTAATAGAGATTGTTATTGGCACCTCACGACCACCTTTGGAAAAAGAATACAGCTACACTTTTTTGAACTTGACATTGAAGCCCACCCTAACTGTAGCTTTGATTACATCGCCATTTACGATGGAGGACATATTACTGATCCTCTGCTCGAAAAATATTGTAACTCAACTCAACCTGCACCTGTGCAATCAATGAGCTCTGAACTTTTAATACATTTTCATTCCGACGCTTATGGTTCTGGTTATGGTTTCCGTATTACATTTGCTCCTGTAGAAGGTATACCGGGATGCGGTGGTTACTTCACTGAATATAGAGGAGAAATTTCATCCCCTACATATAACGGTAAATATCTTAGTAACTTAGTATGTGAATACAAAATTAAAACCAGTGTAGGTACTAAAATCCGCATAAATTTCAAAACATTTTCACTCGAAAGTTCATTCCGATGTAAATATGACAATTTAAAAATTTATGATGGTTCATCGTCCGACGCTCGCCTTGTTGGTAAATTTTGTGGCAAAAATTATCTCAAATCATACACATCATCTTCAAATGTGTTATTCATAAGGTTCAAATCTGATCATACTATGTCCTCAGAAGGTTTCAGAATAACTTATGAAGCAATTTGTCATAAAACACTACACGGTGACAGTGGTGTTATCAAGTCACCCGGATACCCTTTCAGTTACCCAGAAAATAGAGTCTGTGAATATATTATTAGTACTACTCCAGGAAAAGCGATACAATTAACTTTTCAAGATTTTGACATTGAAAATAACAGATACTCTAATTGTCAATATGATAATGTAGAAATAAGAGATGGACCGGATGTAAACTCGACCCTGCTTGGAACTTTCTGTGGTGGCTCTGAACGTATACCACCTGTTCAAACATCAACATTTAATTATATGTACATCCGATTCAAATCAGATATGAGTGTTTCAGGTACAGGATTTTACGCAAACTATACAACGATAGATACTGAATGTGGAGGTATACATAGAGAAACTACTGGAGAAATCAATCATCCCTCTGCTACAGGAACTAATTATAAAAACGATCAGACTTGTACATGGATACTAATTGCCCCTGAAGGTATGCACATAAAATTAACATGGAACAGATTCCACCTGGAAAACCAACTTCGAGCATGCAGCAGTGATTACGTTGAATTGTATGAAATAGATGACGAAAACAAACGTAATCTTCTTGGCCGATACTGTGGAAACTTATCACCACCAGCACTTACTTCTTCTACCAACAGGCTTATGATAAAGTTCGAATCTGACGGCAGTATACGAGAGAGTGGTTTCTCTCTATCTTACTCATTTTTAGACGAAAAATCACATTGTGGCGGATTGTTCGTAAAGCCTCACGGCTATATCTATTCACCAGGATGGCCTAATACTTATGAGCCGAATCGAGATTGCATTTGGACAATAACTGTACCTTTCGGACAACAAATTATGCTTAATATTTCTCAATTCGATCTCGAACGCCCGATACGTGATAAATGTGACTTAGGAGATTTCTTAGAGATAAAGAATGGGGCTTCGGGAAACACCCCGTTGATTGGGAAGTATTGTGGTAGTTTTAAATCAAAACGTATTTTATCCACTGCAAATAGTTTATATTTGCACTTTCATTCCGATTATTATTTATCAGGACGTGGTTTTAAAATTGAATGGGATGGCAGTATCACTGGATGTGGAGGAACGCTGACCAGTATAAGTGGATCAATTTCATCACCAAACTATCCAGATAATTACAATGAAAATGCTGAATGCTTCTACAGAATAGTAACGAGCAGTGGTTCTAGAATTCGTATATCTTTCACGGAACTGGATTTGGAGAGAACACCAAACTGCAGAGATGATTATATAGAAATTTTTGATGGCAGAGACACAAACGCGGTAAGCCTCGGCAAACATTGTTCAATGTCACCTATTTTAAGCAATATAGTGACAACCACTAATTATGCATATATCAAATTCCGGTCTGATATTTATTTAGGTGGTAAGGGTTTCTTACTTAACTATGTTACAATATGTCATTGTAATATATCCGGTAGTTACGGAGTTATTGAAAGTCCAGGTTTCCCTAGTAACTATCCACTTCACTCAAATTGCCTTTGGAAAATTAATGTCCCTAAAGGAAATAAAATTAATATAACGTTTACACATTTTAACGTATTAAAATCATTTCGAAGTTATCGTCCATGGTTAAGATCTAGTACTGTGTCTCCAATAACATGTGAATCGGATTATGTACAGATAATGGAAACTTCGGATACAACATTTACCAAAAAACTTTGTGGCACTATATTACCAAAACCATTAACTGTCCAGAGCAATTCTGTTCAAATTAAATTTGTATCGGGTGGGTTCTTTTCCAGACCTGGTTTTCGCTTAGAATGGGTGCGTGATGGTTGTGGTGGTCGTATTCAAAAACGATTTGGTATTTTGTCATTGGATAATAGTATGACTGTGGCACAGAACGAGATTGTCTGTGAATGGATAATAGAAACTCCCTTTGGAACTAATGCTGCTATAACTTTCACGGATTTATATATGGCGGACTCTAAAAACTGCACAGTAGATGCTATTGAGGTCTATAACGGTCAAAGTGTTGATGCACCTCTATTAACAAAAATTTGCCACCGTGACACATCGTCAGTACAAGGAAGTTCCAACTTTATTGTTGTTAAGTTTGTAAAACAGTCTTCTCTTAGGAACGTATTTTTCCACTCTCACTTTGATTCTTTTAAAAATAGTTGCGGTGGCAAAATGCAATCTCGTACTGGAATGATTTATTCTAAAAATTATCCAAAGAATTACGATGATGACTTAGATTGTATTTGGTCTATCATAGTACCTAGAAACCACCGAATAAAATTAAATATTCTTGACTTCGATTTATATTCAGTAGACGACAGCGAAGATACGGATTGCGAGGATATGATTAGAATTTACGAAAGCGACGATATTTTGCTTTCTAATTACACCTATATTCTATGTCCAAAAGCAAACATTTCACAAATTATCTCAAAAAATAATCGATTAACATTACAGTTCATTACAAACGGTTTTGGAACTGCTAAAGGTTTTAAAGCTTCTTTTACTATGACTTGTGGTGCTCATATAACTGTACATCATGATGGTATAATAAATAATGATCATTTTGTTAAAAATTCTAATGAAAGTTGCACATGGACTTTATTAGCACCAAAACCGAGTCAAAAAATAAAATTGACCATAACACATATGTCACTTTCAAAAGATACAACTGTCGCCACCAACAGAGCATGTCCATCAACATACCTTCGAGTTTTGGACGGCGACGACGATAATTCACCCCTGATTGATGAATTTTGTGGAAAAAAAATTCCACCAATGATCGTGAGCCATGGTAGTGCGATGACGATAAAACTCGGTACTTATATTGGAAATATTACTGGTAAATTTTCGGCTCACTATTCTACATTAACATCAGCTTGTGGAGGCTTATTAACATCAGAAGAAGGCACTATTGCTTCTCCTAATTACCCTCAGTCGTATCCTTTTGGATCGGATTGCGAATGGATTTTAAGCACATCCCCAGGTAACAGAGTATACATAACTTTTGAAAAGTTTGACTTAGAATATTCTGAAGGATGTAATGAGGACTATTTAGAAGTACGTGAAGGTAACGGTGGCGGAAAACTTATTGGTGTGTTTTGCGGTAGTCAAATTCCTACGAACACAACTGCCGCAAACAAGCTTTACATAAAATTTCACAGTGACAGCAAAGATTCTGGACAAGGATTTTTAATTCACTACGGATTTCTGCACGGTAATGAGATTTCTGGATTATCTAATGGTGAAGTTAGCTCGCCTATGTACCCTTTTCTTTACGATGGTCAAGGTGAATATACATGGCGCATATCTACAATTGACTCAGAATCTATTTCTCTACGCATAAACCGGTTGGAAATACCTAACCAAGGCACAACGTGTCAAAATCACTTAGCCATTTATGACGGTTATAATGACGAAGCTCCACTTCTACAAAAGATGTGCGGGATACTCACAAGTCAAATCTCATTAAAAACTTCTTCAAGTGCTGTATATATTAAATTAAAACTAGAAGAAACAAATAGTGGATCGCTTTTCCATTTAAGTTGGGTACAAGCTGATAATGACGTAGAAACCGAAGTAAAGGATAAAATTAATTGTGGTTTAAACCGTACTGAGTCTATAGCACCCGGTCGTAGTTTTATTTTTAACTCCCCCAATTATCCAGAACCCTATGAAAACAATTTGAACTGTGAATGGGTTTTCAAATCAACACCTGGACGCCATTTAGTCTTGACTTTTCAAGATTTTTCGTTAGAAGAAACCCAAAACTGTTTTGCTGATCATGTATCAATATTCTCTTCGAAGACTCTAGGCGAATGGATACCTCTCAAAGAAAATATATGTGAAAACACAGCCGTAAACGGAGCAATTAATGCATCAATGTACTTAAAAATTCAATTAAAAACAGATTCGTCGGTATCACAAAAAGGTTTTTTGGCTAAAGTAGCATCAATGTGTGGAGGCTTTCTTTTTTCATCGTCGGGTGTAATAGAACCAACATGGACTGATAGCCAAAATATATATTCAATTAAAATGCGATGTGAATGGGTGCTTAAAGTTCGGCCTGGCCGAAATATTCGAATTACATTTGAAAAGTTTAACATCACAAATCCAGACAGCAGTTGCTCCACGTATGTTATCATACGTAACGGCGAATCAAGAGAATCGCCCCTATTAGCCGATGGAAAATATTGCGGATATTCACATGAAAATAGAAATGAAATTGTTTCCTCTAGCAATGCTGTATTTGTTAGTTACGTTGCTAATAATATGAGAATTTTAAATTCTTTTCGGAACTTTAAACTGCGTTTTGAAGAAAGAAATATTGAATGTGGCGGTTCATCCACATTAGATTTCGATCAACAATGGGAAATTATCACATCACCTGCGTATCCATCAGTACCTCCTCCTTATACGGAATGTATTTGGGTATTTATGGGACCTCCAGGAGAAATTTTAAGAATTGATTTTATAGACAGATTTGACTTGGAACGTAAAGATTCTTGTTCTACAGAATTCGTAGAAATTCGAGATGGTTCATCGAATCTTTCACCTCTTAAAGGACGATATTGTGGTGAAAGGCCTGGTACAATAAAAAGTAGTAACAATTTGTTATATATTAAATATTCAACACAAATAACAGAACCAAGAAATGGGTTTAAAGCTAATATATCAATTGACGTTTGCGGTGGTACAATTATAGCCAGCAATGGTGAACTAACATCACCAGGATACCCCCATATGCAAATGTTACCATACGGCTCAGTTTGTAAATGGCATATTATTGGACCGCCAGTATTTACTTTGAAACTTCAACTGAAAGATCTTAATCTACCAGAATCCGAAGTACCCTGTGCGACAAAATTTACTATATCCGAGAAATCTATACCTGTAAATAACACCATTACAATATTAAAAGAATTTTGTAGTGACGATATAAAAGCTTACACGACACCGATCGAATCGTTTACTAATGAAGTTATTGTTACACTTTTTATTGGAAAATCAAATGACTGGGATCAAATTTCTGAAAGCAGAGGTTTCCGTATGACTTTCAGCACCTCAAGACCTACTTGCGGTGGTACTGTCACAACACCTGAAGGATATTTGACTACACCCGGTTACCCAAGACTAACGACATTACGATTTTGTCAATGGAAAATTAAATTACCCGATACAACAAGACGTGTACGTCTAGAACTTTTAGACTTCGATACGGACAATCATCGAATAGGAATATACAATGACCTAAATTTCCAAACACTCATACAATCCATACCTGATGATAATTACTCACCGACAGTAAAAGTTTTTGAATCATCGGGAAGTAGATTGGGAATGTATTTATGGTTAAAACCGTTAGGATCAAAAACTCATCGCTTCAAGGCTCAGTTTACGTCAAATTATGAAGCATTATGCGGTGGTACTTTAAATGGAAAAACTGGAGAATTAGTCAGTCCAGAAATCGAACGATCTTATAATTGTGAATGGCACTATAGCTATCAACAAAATGAAGAAGAAACTAAACTAAATACTATTCTTATTCATGCAAGAGTAAATTCTTCTTCTTTCAGTACAATTTGCCGATACACCGATTCTCGCTTAAATTTAAAGTTTACTGTTGCTAATGAAGATTTTACTATTGTTCGGACTGTTTGCGGGAACCATACGGATGTAACCTTTAGATTGCCATCATCAGTTGTAGATTTTAAAGCAATTAAAAACAAAGACACTACTTTGAGCTTCTCAGTTAAATGGAGTATGCAACCATGTGGAGGGGTAGTGTATGTAAACGAAGAATCCGTAAATGTTTTGAACTTACCTAACAATTATAATGAATCATTAGATTGTGCGTGGATTATCATTGCTCCTACAAGCAATAAAATTGAAATCAAATTGGAAGGGGAATTCCAATTTGATTGTTCTGATGAATACATACAGATTGGCCAAAGCTTGGCACAACTATCAACGGTTATAGGTGAATATTGTAGAGATAAAATTCCTCAATATCCATTAATTACCACATTTAAATATACGTATGTACAATATCACACAAAACCGAAAAACAATACAAAAGTGAAACTTATGGTGAAAACGGCAACCAGTAAATGCGGTGGACTACTCACAAAATTTGAACGTCAATTTTCGTCACCAAACTTTCCGAAAAATTACTTTAGCAATGAAGAATGCGTATGGGAAATTAAAGCAGAGCTAGGTTACAGAATTTCACTTAAGTTTATTGAACGTTTCGTTATTGAAGACAGACCAAATTGCACAAAGGATGTTCTTATTGTCTATGATTGGAAAGATAATGAATATATTGAAATAGCCAAGTTATGTGGCCGGCGACTACCACCGACATACAATTCAACATTCAACCAAATGAAAGTTATCTTCCGCACGGACTCGGAAATCAACTTAGATGGATTTAGAGCGCAGTGGACTGACATTTGTGGTGGGAACTATATGGCAACCGAAAATGAACAAATAATATACAGTCCAGGATATAGTAACGAATACGTGCCATCACTAAATTGTGATTATCGAATACTGGCTGTTGACAATAACATAAAAGTTCAATTCCTACATTTTGATATTGAAGGTACGTATCCATTATGCGAATATGATAATGTCACTATAACTGCTCATGGTCCAAACGAGTATATATATCAAGTATATTGTGGGAAAGAACTGCCTCCACTTATACAAAATGTCGCCGATGTTCAAGTGCATTTCAGCACCGACAGATATAGTAATAAAAAAGGATTTAAATTAGTATATTCTATTTATTCTTGTGGGGGTAAAATCAACAACTATACGGTTATTACTTTTGACAAATACGAAAATAATTTAAATTGTACATGGATAATAGAAGCACCTGTTAACAAAATAGTTGTATTACGTTTTCTTTACATTGACCTTGAAAGTAATTCCGAGTGCTATAATGATTATATAGCAGCTTATGATGGATTGATCATAGATATAAATAAACGTCTTGCACTTATGTGTGGTCGTGTAAATTCTAGTACAGTTATTAAAAGCGCGAGTAATAAAATGCTCCTCCAATTCGTTACTGACAGCAGCGTTTCATATAAAGGATTTCAAGTGGAAGTTATATTTACTTTCTCGGAATCGGCTGGATGTGGAGGACAAATCAATTTAGCTCCAACATCAAGTCAAACTTTAAAATCACCTCTCATTGGGAACAGTGTTGTATATGAAAGTTACCTGGACTGCAGTTGGTATATTCAAGCCCCAGAAGGGTATGTGGTTACTGTTGAATTCACATCTTTTCACATATCATCTTGTCAGAATGTCAATCAAACTGCTCTAGGTATGAGTAAATGTGATTGTGATTTTGTAGAAATAAGAGATGGCATAAATCCGGACAGTTTAGTAATAGACACTTATTGTGGTCACACTTTGCCTCCACAAATACATTCCTCGCTTAATCAAATGTTATTACGCCTAAAAACTGACGGTGAAATTGCTAGCTCTGGCTTCGAAATCACATTAACTGCAAAAGAATCGATATGTAGTCGATCTCTGTACCCTGTTACTCATAATGTGCAAATTTTGAAATCTCCTCATTACGATACGGGCTATATTCCACGCGGTCTACATTGTTCTTACCGTTTAGACTCTCACGCTGAAATATACAGTACAGTGCGTCTTACTGTAAGAAACCTAGACTTGCGACCCGGTTCCGCAAATATAAACAAGTGCAACTATGATCGTCTCCTAATAACGAGTAGTCCTTACTCTCAGAACGTTTCGATTGGCAAAGAATTTATTTTAAACCCACAAACTAATAGTTTTTATGATGTTTCAAATTTTTATGAGCAAACCTTCCCCAGCAGCTTAGAACTTTGCGGAAACAAAAAATCTGTCGACTTATACATTACTGGAGACGTGCTAATTAATTTACAAACAACGTCAGAGGCAGATCTGCGGAGTTACAAAGGATTTGAAATTGAATTTGTTTTTACTGGGTACTGTGGCAGAAACTATACAGATCCCCAAGGTAGGTTAAAAGCACTATACCCAACAGACGGAGAAGAAGACAAAGATTGCTACACTCTCATTACTGCTCCTGAAAATAGCACAATAGCTCTCTACTTTTTCTTTATTTCACCTGATTATTACAATGATGACGTCTATCTAGAAATATTCGATGGAGATAAGCGTAGCTCTCCAAGTTTAGTTAAGATTGTTAAAGAATTCTCTGAATATACAGCAGTGTTTTCTACCGGTAGAAATTTGCTTTTATATAATCATCCTGTTGACAAAAATCAAGTGACTTTCGACTCCAACTACGTGGTTACTGACAAGGGCCGTGGGTGTGGCGGTAAATTGCATAATGTGGTGGGACGGGTTGCCAGTCCGATGTACCCCGCGATATACCGTCATAAAAACATTTGTGAATGGGAGCTTGAAACTCCTTATGGATCACGATTAATGCTCCATTTCGCAGTATTTGACCTTGGCATTGTCTGTGATCAAAATTACATACAATTAGTTGATAGAAATGGCAATACAATATCTACATATTGTTCAGAAACGCCAGCGGATTACACGAGTTTAGACAACTATGTTAAAATCGTATTCATTACAAACATGAACAACGGCGGAACAGGTTGGGTTGCAGATTTTGTAGCAGTTTTATAGTAAATAGATAGTAGATACTTATATTTTGAAGACATAATTAACAAACTTTATCTTAATCAGACATACGTAATAAGGGTTACAACTTGCATATTTATTTATTTAAGAGAAAGAATAATAATGATTAATAATTTTTGTTGTCAGCTATGATAAAACATATTATAAATTATTACATATTAGATACGAGCACAAGTATTACCAAAATTGGCAAAAAATTTTAGCGTAAGATATATTAAGTTATATTGTTAAATGTTACATTACTGTGCACGTGTACCTACGTGTACCTACGATTATGTCTTATGCATACAGATAAATAATTGTACCTATATTATTTCGTTAAAATGGCCATAGCCTATGTGTTAAAAATTCATAAAATATTACCAATGTTATTGTATATTGTGTGTAAAAGAAATTTTACATTTTATCAGTCGCGTAGGTACATTATGGAAAGGACACAAAACGTAAAATTAATTCTTTGGAATCTAATTGTATATTATGTCAATAAACTTTTTTGGGAGTTTTACATTACCTTTTCAAACACAGTAAAATGTAATAGCACTTCTGGTAAGAGTAGTTACATTTTACTACTCTTACCAGAAGTACCTACGGACGTTAAAGCATTTTTTTTATTTTTGTTACTAGTTATATAAAACATTTATATTTATTAATTAAACGATGAAAAGTACACGTGTATCAATTACTTCGGCTTTTTATTTTGTTACTAACTTCTTACCCGCGATTTCGCTCGCGTGGACTTCAATTTAGAAACACCTTCACAGCTTCGTGCCAAAATTAGCAAATTGGATCACTTGTGGAGTCACCCGGTTGTTTCTGTATCTCTATGTCTGTCTCTCACAAACTAATTTATATAGATGGTTGAAATTTGGTATAGTTATAATAACTATATATAATAATCTTATAACTATATATAATATGTTACTGTGAAAATGCGGAATACGTTAATGTGCGCATTAGATAGATAAAATGCGGATTATCGGGTGCAATCCGTTAATGTGCGAAATTTTAAGTAAAGTAGTACTGCATTTTACCTAGTTTTCACTGCGAGAAAATTGGGTAGGTAATAGTAATTTTGACAAAGAATGTCAAACAAAACTACTTTCCACTTATACTTTCTGAATTTTTGAAATTTTCTGATAACACATCATTAATTTTCAAATTAAAATGACAATTACTAAAATATAACGAAGTAAATAATGCTAAAATTAAATAAATCTCTAAATAAGTAAATTAGTGTAGCGTTAATAATTTTCATTTAAATGACACTAAAATTAAATGTATGAAATTCATAACTCCAAATGTCAAATATCTAATTACTAATGTCATTTTAAATGGGGAGGAGCTGAGTCTGAATCACACTAGACACGAAGCTTTAATGGGCCTCATACACCAAAACTACCAAGCAAACTTAGTTCTGCAGCATATGCCGTAAAAATATTAGAAATCTTACCAGTGTTGAAACATCTAGATTTTACTACTTTAACTATTTGCCGAAGGCGCCGCTGAAGACTTATTACTCGTGGATGCCGTGTGGGGCACGCGCGGTGTCGAATTCATGTGGTGGACTTTAGTTGATTGACCGACAATTGCGTCGTGAATTGAATAGTATTACGTTCACCGTTGCACTCTGCACCATTTAGTGAAAATGCATTTATAGCCATAATGCTTGAATAAACAGTTTTTACAAAGGCTATGTTTCTAAATTGTCCTCAATTCGCATCTGCTGGATTCGTACACCTTTTGCATTGGAACAATTGATGATCAGAATTATAAATACAAATAGGACATTTTTGATAGTTAGTAGCGACTGCTTGATAATTTATGGATTGAAATCTTGTATTTATTTGGAGCATATTTAGAGGTGTTATTTTGCGGCGCCGATATGATTTTAGGAGGTGGCTCTTCCTTCTCTGTCTTTTTTAAGGGCTCGAGGGTGGTTAATTTACTTTCGAGGAAATTCATGAGGTCATCCAACGATGGTAGTTCACGAGGTTTGCGTCAGTAGTTACGTTGTACCAGTTCTGGCTCACTGAGTCAAAGTGGTACAACGCTCGTCGACTCGCGAAAAAAATAAGGTTTTGGCATGCTCTGATCACGAATCCGCGGTCAGTTTTTGCGTAGGATGCACGGTTCCGGAGATGTGCAGATCAATTAACTAATATCTAATTGATATCCGGTGAGGCCCTCCACCGTCATCAGCGTCCCATTGTTCTTATCTATTGTTCATTGATCACCGTCATTGTCTATTCTTCCTCGGCGTATGCGTCGGCTTATCAGTGCTATTGTATTACACTTCTTTGTTCCTAATTGCAACGCTAATCTGAATCATCAATAAAACACATTACATAATTTTGTTACAATTTTTATTTACAAAATACAAAATCTTA
>DWHP01002965.1:0-13858 GCA_018247895.1 Parnassius honrathi
TCCTGGGTGGGAATCGAACCCACGACCTCCGGCATAGCAGTCAGGGTCACTAACCACTAGACCAACAGGCCTGTCATTGAATTGAAAATGTCTATTGTGTTTCTAGCCCTCTTAAAGTTGGTTATATTTGAAGATTAATGTTACATTTAGAAAGATTTAATGCTATAATAAAATTAATGTTTAAATGTGACATTTAATAAGTTTTTGTAAGATTAATTAAATTAGGTTAATATTATCAACACATAAAATGGTTTATAAATAATGTACAATATCAAATATATTGATACAGAATCGTTTGGATAGACAATCATTGAGTTGAAAAGTGACGGCTCCACTGAGACCCGTTTCCCATTTCACGATATTGACACTTTAATGAACTGAGTATTTATCAAAAGAGAGTCTTTCACACTTGTCATTTTTAAAAGAAATCTTTGAAATAGGCTTATAATGTTCCGTGAGCGACGGTAGGCTCTACTTTTTAAGTGCAAGCAAAGCCTCATATGCGTAGTATTGTTATTAATTCTAGGTTTTAGTTCAGAATATCATAAAAGTCTGCAGCTTAAATTAGTAGTAAGCAGTAACTTTATAAATCTTTCTTCATTAGCTCTTAAAGTTCACTGCTGACCTGGTCCCTCTCGTTATAGAGAGTATTTGTCCTAATCAACACGCTTGGCATGCGTCAATTGATTGTCCTGGTAGAGTCCATCTGAACCCTCGTCTTGATTTTATAGGATAGAGAGACAAACGCACACACAGTCCAACTGATGTTAAGTGGTTGCTGTGACCCATAGACATTTACATCTATCCTCGATTACGAGTCAAAATGCAGATGCGTTGTCAATCGTGAGGGTTAAGATGGAATGCCTCGCTTCCAGTATAAAGGGTTTCCGGTTCTCTATACTCAACATACGAAACACAGCAGCATTAAGCTATTATTTTACGCCGGTATCCTGTTAAAGCGTGGTCTTTCCCCGATCGAGCCTTCCCATTCGTGCTATAACTATACAATTAATACAGCTGCAGCGTGGCTCTATCACGTATAAATAAGAATCTTATGAAGTCACGAGTTTTATCCAATAATATATGGTGAGATAAACGAATGCTTGTCACCTTGCGAAATATGTTATTTTTATTCATTTTATTCACATAATAACTTGCGGTTGTAGCAGTGGTAGTTTGCGTCGTGATTATATCCTAAATGCTTATTTTAATTAAAATACACCTTTTTTAACTTACATAACTGCACTGAAATCGTATTGTAGAAGATACAGGTTTGAAACTACTATAAAGATTTAAGGTGTTTTTAATCACACAGTTTTTTTTAAAATAAATAGACAAAGAGTCATGTTACATATTTACTTCTACCAGAAAAACATTGCGTATAAGAAAATATAGCGACAAATTTACGTAAGCTATCAATCATTTCGATCGTTTGGAAAACTGATCACCGCTCGATAGATATATGCGAGGTTAGATAATAGATCCTATTTATAAATCAACGTTTGTTTTGGACGTTAACCCTCAGTGATTCGATTACCGAAACGTGCAAAATGTTCATAAGGATAGTTATAGAGAAAGAATATTTTATTTATTAACCTAAAAGTATTTTATTGATGCCTATAGGGATGTTTTAAGATTACTGGTTTTTTAAAAAACTACATTATTATACAGAATTCAATGAAAGCAATAAAAACCTGGGGTTGCTTACCTGCTTGCCAAACGTGTCAATTGTGGTAAATATCTCACTATATTGTCTATCCCCCATATATTGTATGGGTGCTGTCTATGTTTAGAAGTGGATTTTCGATAAGTAAGGAAAATAAAGGATGTAATTTTTAATTTTCAGCTCACGTAAATTTCTGTCCTTCTACTTGGCTTCTATCACCATATTCACTATCTCTATTACCGTAGGACGTCACAAGTCCACTGCTGAACGTGGGACTCCTCCGTAGATTATCACAAACTACGATTCTGAGCTACCTGAATCCATCGACTACCAGCGTATTTTATCAGTAATATTCCATCTAGTGAGGCGTCGCCTAACACTGTATTTTCTATACAAAGTTACCGCTTGAGAACCTTTCCTCTTCATCGGGTATTTAAAATCGTGTTTATATTTTTTTATTTAAGTAGAGATTTCATACCCGAAACAATTATCTGTAGGTCATATAAATACTTTTTCCGTGCGGGGTTCGAACCCGTGGCCCTGCGCCGCAACTAAATGCTGAGTCCGATTCCGAGATTCCGTGCCGTGATATATTTATAAATATAAGGGTCTTTTGTGTTGCTGACGTTAATCATAATTCCAACTAGTTAGATCTATTTAGAGGGAAAGTTCCAAGCTTTTCCCCCTAAAGGCCAACCTCACCTGTACGCGGCGCAACCTGTTGATGGATGAGATTAAGATCGGCTAATGCCAGGAGATATAATAAACGCTGATCTCAAATACCATAGAATGAAAATTGGAAAAAGCATTAACAGTTCAAGGGTATGGCTGTGGGTTAGGCTCTGCGGTTATAATCCGCTTGTCTCTGTAAGTAGGGGCCAATTTTCTAAGTAATGATTGTATAAATTTTGATTCCAAAAAAGTGCAATAAGTATTTGTATGTTATCTATCCCTTTTTATATTGTAATTATGTAATAGTTGAATATACTTGAAAAATAAATTTACTTATAAAACAATTGAATGTAATCAGAAGATAGCAACGACATTTCAGTTAAAAGAGGACGATCGATGAATTTCATTCATCAGTGAAAGTGAAACTTTATTTTGCGAATTCAGATATGAATGCGCAAGTGCCAGCATTGGTATTGGTACAGAAAAACCTGTTCGGCAGCAGGTAAAAATAAGAACGAAATTATATTTTATTTTTATCGTAATTCGGATTGCTCTTATCTGAAATGAAATGGTGTGGACTTAATGAGGTCCAAGGCTTTGTTCGAAATGTGGAGCGTAGTATAGTTTCCATTGGCAGAAGTTTTAATTATACATCTCAATATATTTTCAATTATTTATTGTTGTGAAAATCTAGTTTCTCTATTTCTTACAGCGAATGTTTTGTAATTCTAATCTCGAGTGAAACAATCCCAGCTTCGTTCTTAGTTATGAGTACGTAATGGTGCGTAAATAATTGGGAAGCGCTTCAATAAAACAATGTTCGATCTATTTAATCATTCGCCGTTGCAATTAGATATTGTTTCTTTTAAACGCATTATGTGACACGTACAAGGAATTATGTGACAAGAATGATATTTTTTCTATAATTAAGGCTTCAGCACTTATCATCCGTTCAAATAATCACGAATTATAATAAACAAGTATAACACCATTTTTTTTTACACCATTTACCTTTTAAAGTAACTGCATAACTAAAAGATCGTAAGTTCAAGTTTGTCATTTAACTACTGTCGTACTACTTCCCTTTAATGATATCGTTTTATAGTATATAAACCGATCCATTCTTTTTTTATCTACAAAGTAACGGGCCTTAATGACAACTCTTGATACGTGTTCAGGTGCGTGAATGGTTGCCAATTTCCCTTAGCTATTTTGAACTGAATTCCGCATACTACATAAAACCTAAAACGTACGTTTTAACTTTAAATACTACGATCCAATAAGTATGCTCTTTAATAGTTAAGTTTAGGTTATATACATTTTTATAATTTTTCGTACCTCTTCTAAATTACGTTAAGTAATGTAATATTATACAGGCTTAATAGAAATTTAAATCAAGTCATTTGGTATTAAATTTAAGCTAAAGTTACATTTTATGCTTATGTTTTATGCCTTTTTTTACTTAAAAGTTAATATGTATAAAAATGGTAGAGCGCTAATTTGCCCGTTGACCGTAATTCCCGTCGTATTGTTTCCCGACAAACCTATTGTATTCGAATATGTTTTTGATAACCACTGTGTACTTAGTTGTCTAATTTACGTTCACTGGTTTCGCATACAGATTCTTGTCGTTGTGACGCTATAGTGTTTAGAATATTCTAGAATTTTTTTATAATTAAAAGTTATTTCTAACCTTTTACAGATGTTAGTAGAACGTATTTAATGTTGATGACATGAACTGCTAATAAATATCGACCGTTTGGTGGCGGTGTAAGAATATCCACTACCCCATTTCGTGCCGTGGCGTGAGTTTCGTAAGAGGCGACATAGGGAAACAAATCTCCTGATTGGTTTGGTGGGCAGCAGCGTCCTCCAAATAACGGCTAAAAAATAAAAAGCTGCGGTTGCCGACCCGCTTGTCAACTGTGGCAACTATGGCAAATATATCCCTTATGAGGCAATCAGTGGACTTTAGTAGGCGGTAACGGATGTATTTGTGACAAGTTTTTGTAAACATGTTGTAATTTTGGGTATGAAGTATGTTCATACATGTTTTTGGGTAATAATTTGAGGCAGTCACGTTCGTGTGTAGACAATTTAATAACACTATATAGATAACGTCTTACCCAACGTAACCTTGGCTCAGCTGTTCTTGATTTATGACGTCATAAGTTTGCTAGATTACGAAAATGTGTACTCGATGCAACTGAATAAATGTTTCAAGCACACAGTGCGTTTCTTTAACTTGTATTGTAGGCCTGAGAGTAGATTTATGAAGTCACGTTTAAATATGTTCATTATAAATATTACAGTTAAGTAACAAATTTAGTAATTCAGTTATAACTATTTCTACATCTATACATACATATAAATAAAATTGAAGTGTCTGTCTGTAGTATTGAAACAACTGCCTCACATTGGACGGGGGGGGGGGGAATGATATTTGACTATCTAAAATCTTAATAAAGACACATTATTAAGTCGTTAAGCCGAAGCGAGAACGGTTAGCTAGTAATAAATAATTTGGAAGTACTTTTAGTTAAAATAACGGGGAAAGTACTTGTCCTTAACTATTTTAGGGTATTATATCTTTTTTAAATAAGGAGAGAAACCTTTAAATGTCCCACGATGTACTTAAGGCCCTTTTAATCATGACAATTGTTAATTTACAAATTAAGCACGAAATCAATTAAATTGTAAATTTGAACTCTCTCTACCATTTGTATTTAGATTCAGAGCGAAGGTACGTAGTATGCGGCGGTAAAACAAAAAGGGCTTTTCTACGTGAGATCGTTACGTATGAAATGTTGTTATTACATTATTGTTTATCGTTTATTACACAGAACACGTACAACGGCATTAAGTAAATGCTTCTTGTGAATTGTTTAAGAGAAAGTGAAGCACGATAAACATTCTTCTGCCTGGATATTGTTATCACCGGTGTAGATTGTGTCATTTGCGAACTTTGGGTCTAGGGTTATGAACACGTCTTTGGTAATAAGTACGTTAGCGAGACCTTGATAACTTTGTGGAATAATTATCACGGCCCGAGCTTACGTAATGTGGTTTACATCAGGTAAATTACGTGTAAGTAACGGGATTTGTACGGGGATATTGAATATTATATTATGAATGGGGGGATGATTAAGCTGTTTAAATGCCTGTGCTTTTAATGAATGGAAAAGTGAAAAATTGAAAAATGAATTTAGATATTGTATGTAGTTTTATTATGAAAACTGTAAAAAGACCCAAACACTCACTGAGTGAAGGAAAACTCTGCTCCATGATCGTTTCTAACTTTCGTCAAGCGTAACAACTATCATTTTGTCATTTTCTATTTTAGGTTTTAAGCATTTTTATAACATAAACCTTTACATAAATGATTGTATAACAAAAACAATTCATCTGTTATTTTTGTTCGTCTTGCTGCTCGATCCCTAGTCCAATCTTTATAATATTAAATGAAAATATCGTTAAAATATTTGTGCACGGATCGCGCAATTTTATTTAAACAAGAAAGTATTTCAGTGTATATTATTATATTGCAGTGAAAGGGATTGGTTACATAAAAAAAAAAACTGTTGATTCAGTCACAGTTACATTCTTTATAATATGAACGTTCGATAATATTTTATTGATACATACCTGAAATAATAATTTATTTATGCATTAATAAAATTAAGGTGTGTTATTAAATTCCGTTATACTTTTCAAGACATCTTTTATACTAAGTTGTTTCCAAATGATTGAACTTTGATGATAAACTTAATGGACTGACAATAAACTTAATGGACCTACAATAGGTCCAACAAGTAGGAAAATAAATTTTTTGAGATTAATCTTGTGATGGCAGTTTTTCTTAAATCATTTTGAGACCGAGTACCTTTTATACAAGAATGTAATGAAAATGCAATATCATGTTTGCAAGAGAGTATGTTCGTGCTAAAATGAAAGTTTTGAGCTGTAAACTGCAAGTATCACAGCTGTGATAGTCCCAGATTGTTTATCAGATAAGATACATTTTGTCTCTTAAAATATGCTTCTATAATATAGGTTTAACAGCCTGGTAGTTCTGGTCATGTTATAAAAAATCTCAATATCGGGACAAATATGAACATGAACTCCAAAAATGAAAGTTTTATTTAAGTTATAAGAAGCCTCGATTATAGTATTAAGAAGTTCATTTGGTATCTCATTTCGTTAACATGTCTTTTAATATTTTGTATAGTTAGGCAATTTACCGTTCATGTTGATATTTTTATACATAGTGTATTATTTTTCTAAGTGTTGCCATATATCCATATGGAGTAGATTTGATTGCAGTAGAAGTCGGTTTATATTTCTAATGAATACAAAAAATATTCAATATATTATCGAACACAACTAAAAATATGACGAAATTATTTAAAACATTACAACTGTTGCATTTGATGAAACTGAGGTTTAATTCAGGTCTAATAAGAGTGTATCCTATTGCAAAATTCTTTTAAATATATCCTTCCTGATCATTTCGCAAGACAGTTTATATATTTTTATACAATTTTCACACGGCTATAAATAACCAAAACAATTAACAACATTGTCATCGATTTCATAGCTAAATGTAAGTAACAAAAGAAATTACCTTCAGAAACATATTCCTGGGAAATCCTTAGATACGTATAATAGTCCCACAGTTGTCAAAAGGTACCACTTAGTCCCACAGTTATTAAAAACAATTATTAAAAAAACAAAACTTCACTATGCTACCCGCGTTACGTAGTGAACGTACGGATGGTCGTGACCATTTATGCGCGAGAGGCTGTCGCACGGCGGCGGCGCGTCTGTTCAGTTGCGCGGGCGCATGCATCACGTGAAACGCTGGTGGCGCTGTGGAGCCGGTATTTTGCGGCGGGGAATGGAACAACGGCACTTTTCACGCTTCAACTGTTATCTTTCAAGATGAATGATTTGAAATGTATGTATTACTGTGTCAGAGCTATAAACAATCTCGAAGTAAATAAGTTTATATTGTTATTGTTTATTTATATTGCGTGCTTTATTGCCATTCATTTTAATGCAGCGTTTGTAGAAATGATGAAAAAATATCGTGTCGTATGCCGAAAAAGAGTGTTTTTGAATGCTGTACATGACTGTATATGACAGCGTATATCTGTATATGATTTCCCTTTTTTTACAATTTTTATATAAAAATATATTTTATACATTAATAAATATTTTATATAAAAATAGTGGTCGAAAATATACAAATCGTTGGTTGCTAACAAATATATTTGAACTTAAATAATTTAGTTGCTAATCAAGATGATAAGTTCGTTTACCGGGAGAAGTAGGTGTATATAAATAAGATTGACAAATATTCAAAATTATATAGATCTTCATATTGATGAATTTTCATTTTCATGTTCCATGACAAAACAATGAGTAGAATAGACAACTTAATGGGCAATTTTATATTATTTTATTTTATTTTATGGTGATGCTGATGAACACCACATTCGTTTTATAGAACTCCGCTCTACCATTGAAATTGTTAATTGCTATTATAAGTTCTATTATACTATGTGCTTGGGGTAAAGAAAGCATAGTGAGTTAACTGGCATATATGATCAATATTTCGAAGACGTGACCTGAAGAAAGGACGTGAAAGTGTTTAACCTTTGACTAGATTCCTTAGTTAAAACAGCTCGAAGGCGGCCCTGATATTGGTCCCTATAGAAATTATGAAACAAATCATTTGCACAATCCGTACTAACTGAATGTCGCTCTGTTTTTGTTGGTTAACTTCCAGTGGGACATAGCATTTCCGCTGGGACCTAGCTTTTGCCACGCCTGCCTTGCCTCCGCAGCAAAGCAGCCTACTTTCAACATTTTTGTTACATACGTCACTGTCATTGCACGAAGCAAGGAAAACGGGCAATGCAACGCTAGAAAGATTTCTTACACCGATACCTCTAAATTTCATCGGTAAAGTAATTTGAATCTAGGCCTAGATAAATTTAGTATATATGTTATGTTAATTATAATAGTAATTTAATCTTAATACATGTAATATCTTATTAAAAATGACATACACTTATGATAAAAAGTAAAAACGACGTCAGAAACTTAAAAGTAGGTAGTAATTTCCACATGATAGCTTCTGAAGTCGCTAAGACATTGTGTATCGAAGAACTGCTGCCCCGGCTTGGCATAGCCACAAATATCCAAGATTGGTAAAGAACAATGGCATTAGGCGCTCCCGTTATGCCTTTTCTTTAAGCTGATTATAATAATTAAATAAATAAATAATGTCAAACCATATATGTATGTGCTTTTGTCAAATATGCCTTAGTCCCAACCGCTGGTTTTCAAAATTAGTTCCTGCAATTTAGTGGTCGGATGCTGTCATTATAAAAAACAAATATTATGGATCACAATTTACGTAAATTAAAATTATTTTGAATAAAAGGAAGTAGTTTGAGCGAGCTCTGTACGGCGGGCATTAGAGCGTCAACAAGGGGAAGAAGTGTAACGTTACGTATTACTATTATTTATTCCGTGGTAACGTGACGAGATGACGTAGCTTATCAGGGGATTGTAATTGCGAATACCTATTGAAACAGAAAATATTTTTAATGAAGATGTCTGAATCATTGCAGTTGGAGGTAATTACTGAATATTAATAAACCAACAACTTTTATAAATATAGTAATTGTACTTTTACTAACACGAGTGTTGTCACGTTTCTCCTTTGATCGTTGTCACGCCACAAACAACTCCTGTAGACAAGTGTATTTTACCATCCATTACACTGTGTGATAATGTTCGGACAATTAGTACAGGAAAACTACGATGGTTGTTAGTTTGCTATTCAATGTCGCAGAGATGTTTATTCGGAACGATTTCAATGTCGGACTAAAAGTCTTTGAAATGTCCTCATCTTAGTTCAAACACAGCCAAACGAGTTACACATTGTATTTTAAAATTGTATCCCTGCATTGTTACGTTCGCCGTGTGATGGCGACATAAGGAAATTTATACTCGTATCTCCATTTCATCCAGTGACATGCGACACTTGGCAGAATAATCGTTTCAAGGTGACCTCACGTTGTGCTGTGCGATTGTCTAAATGTCATGGAGCATCTTGAGTATTTATGGAAAGTGTTTCCAATTCAGTAGATATGATTGTGATAATAATTCTGAGGTAAGACAGACTTTGCAGCATACGCAGTTGTATCTATTTGTTGCTTTTTTGTAATATTTTTCTCGTTGACTATTGCGTCGAGTTATGTTGGCTATACTATACACTACAAAAGCTTTTTTAACCTTCCGTGTGTGGATTCGTGTATAAGGTGGAGTCGAAAGAAATATTGGATTTCCACAGGCCGCAGCTGTCGCTAGTAAAATTCTAATTCTGAATCGTCGGACTCCATTCTCGGACGTGTGTGTCTACTTGAGTGCCGGGTTAGAACACGCAACCCAGAATGCATAGCAAATTGAGTCTTTGACTACCATTCGAAAATTAACCACCACTGGTTCGCGATCTACAACGTGCGTGCAATGTGAAGTGGCGGAAAAGGACTGCTCGCGTATGCCAGGCTTTAGCTTTATCAATCATAAATGTTTGTCAAACATGTCGGTTACGGTAAATCTTTTCTTCGAAAATTAACCATCACTTATTTGCGATATACGACATGCGGAGTGGCGGAAATGGAGTGCTTGTTTATGCCAGGCTTTAGCTTCATCGATTTGTCAAAGATGTTGGTTACGGTAAATCTTTTCTTCGAAAATTAACCACCACTTGTTAGCGATATACGACATGCGGAGTGGCGGAAAAACAGTGCTCGTGTGTGACAGGCTCAGAGCCAGGCTTTAGCTTCGTCGATCGCAAATATTTGTCGAACATGTCGGTTATGGTAAATCTTTTCATTGTGGAAGGAACCTTCGTTCAGTAGAGAAATTTGCATGCTGATAATGATATTCCAATAAATAAATAACTGTAATTGAAAAATCGCATTATTAGTATCAAATATTTTGAAACTTATTTGGTGTATTTTTTTGTATCGGCTGTAAAATACAAACTTGCGGATTTGACATACTAACAAAAAATCGGAGGTCATCTGTTTATGTTTGAAGAGTTAAATCGCTGTCATTATTTTCATTTCTATAGTAACGGTATTTAATCATATTCCGCAGGTAGGTAAGTATAACAATATTATACTAGCAGGTGGGTATAACCGGTTATACGTAAGCTTGTGATGTTTGATGTTTAAAAGACAATTGTTATCATAGGTCGCTCCCATGAGTTGCGTCATAAGAGGGAAATTGACCACAGTTGGCATGCTTGGCTGGCGGTTGTGACCGCTGTACTATTTTGAACTTTTGTTACGTAGATGCTGCAGCCCATCTACTGTTTCAGTTTCTCCCCAAGGGATCATCCGCCGCCCTACGCCGTCACGACATGGCATATATTATGATAAAACTGAAAAAAGATGATTACATTAAATGTATGAAATTCTCTTTGTATTTTTGTAAAGCTTGTTAATTAGTGCTTTAAAAATGAACCTTGAAGAAAAACATTGATTTTTAATGCTGCGATAAGTGAAGGACATTTTTACTGACGCGAGAAATTAACTGGTTGATTTTCTACGTCAAGGTCGTAAATAGATTGAACTAATTTTTACACATATTACGGTCATATATTACAGTCATATTTGCGTCGTCGCCGGCCGAGTTGCAAATGACAGCTATATTAATGAACAGTTCATTAAAAGAAAGGGAATGAAAGTTAACACTAAGAAGACTATGATTTTGAAATGACTTTAAAAGAGAAGAAGATAAAACAATAAATGAACTAAGAATGGAAGGGCAGTTGATTGAGAAAGTGGATGAGTTTGTATGTTTAGGATGTGTGTTTAGAAAGGATGGTAGATATGACAAGGATGTAGAGCGATGAGCGAACGCGGTGCATGGAGTAAATGGGGCTCTCCACTCTATTGTGGGAAGTTAGAATGTGTTGAAAGAGGCACGTGTGGCATCTCACAATGCTGTGTTAGACCCTACCTTAGTGTAGAATAGTGTAAGTATAAGTTGGGCGTGCCTGAAAAAGCACGAGAGTAGAATAACTGCTGTAGAAATGCGGTCATTAAGTAGTATGTCGGGGCTGAATCTGAATGAATGGGTGAGAAATCGTGTGATAAAAGTGTGGTATGCAGGATGATGGTTGACTATGATTAAGAAAAGAATGCTTCGGTGGTTTGGTCATGTAGATAAAATGAATGAGGAAAAAGAGAAGATAAATAGAAGTGAACGGTAGAGCCGTCAAAGGATACAGTAGATAAAAATTGGCAAGATATTAAAAAATTGACCAAATTAAACGTCACCTTGATCGCCGGTGAGAGACCGGAGAGAGAGAGGTGCGTCAATAAAAGTCCGTAGTATATGCCTATCCTAAAGGGAGACAGGTGTGACTGTTTATGTACATATGTATGTTTGTAATTCGTATTCGCTTAAGCTGTTAGGCACAGGACTCCTCTTTTTTCTAAGAGAGTTACGGATTAATTACTTCTACGCACCGCTCCATTGCGTGTTGGCAGACTGCTCATGTCCTTCCTCATTTTCCTCAGGCATGCAAGTTTTCCTATCGTTGTTTGTTCTTCGTCGCCGAGCGCGTAGTAATGAGCATATAAAACTGTAATTAATATTTTCATTGGTACCGGCGGAAATCGAATCCGGGTTGCTCGCGTTCTAATCAAACAATTTAACTAAATGTTACTGTAATTTACAGTGGGTGCTTAGCCCCAGAGTTACTACGGCTGTGTTGTATTCATAGATATTATTTTTGTTTTAACGACAATATCACATTGCACGTTTATTGGCCATGTTTACTATATACTTTTTTATTAACACACTGCATGGTTGGTTTGTTGTGGTGGATTATTTATATACTTTAGATTAGCACAACACACAAGACATTCGCGTACACATCGTTAGTTCCAACCTGTGTTCTTCTCTACAATATCATACTTAGATTGTGATTTATTTGTAGATAATTTACAGATCTTTAATTATATCTACAGAACATCATTTGGGTACCTAAAATTTAAATTAATTTAAAACACGTCTGAGGCTAAAATTCCTCCGTAGAGCGTCGTGTTTTCGCCGACTTACTGCGTTAAAATCATTACATTATTTATGAAGATCAATAAGCCTATGGGAACTCGGAAAGTTTAAGTTACATGTAATAAGTTTTATAAAAAACCTTTCTTGTGATAACAACCGACAAACAAACGAGTATATTAATAGATAAATGATATGATATTTTTAGTGGCATCCATAAAAATATTATTATTTTACCTGTAGGAATAAAGAAAGTTTTTTCATAACATAAAAATAATATAATTGTATGTCGATCATAAGATAGCTCGACGACCCGATAATCGATGGGGTGTAATTTTCTAGAGTGGCAGCCTCGTATCGGCAAGTGGAGTGTAGGACATCCCTCTAGACGGTGTGACGACCCGGTAAGACATGCGGGAACTTAAATAGATGCAGATGGTCAGGTCCGTGCTTTGTGGCATTACTTGGGGAGGCTTCTGTTCATCAGTGGACTTGTAAAGGGCTGCAATGATGATGGTGATGACGGTGGTGGTGATGATGACTAATGCTGTATAATGATGTATTGTATATTTTATGAATAAGTGTTAAATTAATCATAACTTGTGACAAATCGGCTTTTGAAATGTTAAAATACAGACAACATGTAATTTATTTCTCTACGTGACCATATCGCGTGCTTCCTGACGACGAGTATGGAATAACTTTAACCTTGCTTTACCTCCATATGAAAATGAAAAGTATGTTTAAAATACTTTAAAATCGTCACTCCTTGTACCATGTTTATCATTAATATTTCATAAACCTAGTTTACCAAAAATCTGCGGAGTTTGTTACGTTTAAAATTATATTTAATATATAATAATTGTAATTATATTGTATACGTTTAAAAATAAAACAAGTATAAATTATATATCAAAATATGACTTTCTTTTCCTGTTACCTTTTTATCGTTTGAAAGCCATCATATATTCGCATATTTAATACCTGCTAACGTTATATCATTTGCAACACTTTTAATCCCATGTTTATGTGCGTGTGTATTCCACTACATCTAATTAGCGACCCAAATCACGAAATATCATCAAACCTTTAAAAAAGTATTCAGACTTGGTCACGTAATGACAATAAATGGCCGGTAATTTTTAACAATTGGTCATTACTTTGACACTAACTACAGAGAGTTTAAAATACCAAGTTCATCGGAAAAATTTGGCGAAACAAATAAATTTTAGAAATTGGATCTAATATTATTTCAATTGGTCACAAAATGATCACAATTGGTCAATTAATTTAGATAATTGGTCAAAGTTATTTACGTATTAATTTAAAAAAATCAAAAATTATAATAATAATAATTTTACAATATCAAGCAAAGATCTTAGAAAATTCCGAAATACGCACGATTGGTATTTACAATAA
>DWHP01002966.1:0-13857 GCA_018247895.1 Parnassius honrathi
TACTTCATTGTCAAATTGTGTTCCAGTCCTAATAACAAAACCTAACATTCTATGTGCGTTCTTACAGATACTTGTCATGTGAAGATGAAAGTCTAATTTGGAATGTAATAACGGCCCTAAGTCTCGAATATTATTTACTCTTTCCAGAGGAGCGTCAAGTAAGCTATATAAATTAACAATTGGTCTAGGTTTTCGAGTGAAAGTAATTATTTTGCATTTATTATTATTTAAAGGCAATAGATGTTCTTGGCTTCAATTCAACACTGCATCAATGTCTCTTTGTTTATTTATGGCATCTGATTCAGATTCGATACCCAGACTGAGTCATTGTTCGAAACACGTAAAAACATGAAAATTTAAATGAAACTAATTGCACTTACGATTTTTTATTCAAACCAGTTCAGTTTTTTTATTATGTCAATAAGATCAAAAAAATATTATTCATGTTTCGTCGGTATGAAATTTGTATCTAAATATAATTTCTAAAACACATGATTTCCAAAAAAATACCGAGGAATGCTCGGTCATCCAGGTACTAATATTGACAATCATGATACTTACGGCTACGTATGTATTATGTTTGTAATGGATACGTATCTGTGCGTCATATTTGTTAATCATTTCTTTAGTTTCCTCTCAAAGACTCAATGTTTGTCAAAAAAAACCCAGCTTTACATTACAAAAAATACCAAATATCTAAATTACGAGTAAATTAACACTGAGCAAACGATGTCAGCTCAGGTTTAACGTTCAAAATCAATTTGATGTGAGTATCATAATTTGTTTTTGTTTTTTAATTTTGTACATAGTTTGTTTGTACTTTCGTCATGTATTGTATTGTATGTAAATATTCAAACAACTTTCTTCAAAGCCACCGAAGCTATGCAATTGCTGATATGTAATACAATCTATCTAGCGGTAGTATGCCTTCTGTGTGTTATGTTAAACACGTCATTGACAGCACTGAATATGAACCTGAAGAGTGGAGACAGATCAAGGTTGGTGTATTTTTATAAAACTGCTAAAAACAACAATCTATATTTTTATCAATTTATATCTTGGGCTTGCTCTAGTTTGGAGCTCTAGTTTTACCACTGGTCCACCGGTCGTAGTTTTCCCATATTTACGTCCACCAAAAGCGGTAACTGATAGTATGCCTCTGGAATGGATTCTGGGCAGTAGCGAATCCGGTTGGATGTGAAGCGAAATATTCTTTGAATACATAGTTAATGATTTTCATGCTTGGGTTGAAAATAACAAAATACAGAAGCCCATTTTACTTCTTGTGGACGGCCATAAATCGCATATGTCGTTGGTGTTTTTATACGTGTAAACAGTTAAGAATAACATTATATGCTCTACCAAACACCACGCACATATCACAACCTACTGAAGTCAGTGTGTTTACCCCATTGAAAATAAATTGGAGGAAAAGTGAGAAGGTTTTTTATCTAAACCTGAAAATTTGAACACTTCAGTAACAAAAACTAATTTTTGTCAATTGTTTAAAAACATTATTGAAGACTGGCAGATAGAAAAATAAATGTAGAAAAATGGTTAAGAAAATGTGGCCTGTTTTCCTTTTGACCCTAATGATTACACGAGGTGTGTTCAGAGTACTATGGAAGGACTCAATAATCCAAGAGATTGTGAGCAAACGGGCATTACAAATCAAGATCTTGTTTCCACGCGAAAGGTGATACGCCATTTAGGACCAGTACTCAATCACATCAAGTCTATTTTGAGAGAAGTAAAGAAGTTAAGAAAGACAGAACCCAGACAATCAAAAGTTTTGTATGAAACTAGATCTGAGGACCGATCTAATTCGACAGTTCGTTTGTCAACATCGTTACCCAAAACAGTGACACAAATTTGACTAAGGTCAATCCCGTGACCATTACCTCTATGTCACATACTGTGAATTCAGTTAACGAAAGCGATCCAGCATCAGTTATCGATGGGTCAGGTTTGAACAACCCACATTGCGCGGATGAACTGTAGCTGCCTCCGCCTATTAAAGAACATATTTTATTACGTTCAGATAATTCCCGGGATATTGCGATAGAGAGATGCGATAAATACAATATTTCCGAATCTTTACTAACAAATTTGGAATTATAAGACCAAGAGGCCATTAACAACCAAATAATTTCTAGGCAAGATACAACAGAAAATTTAAATAAAGAAATCAGTACTTCAAGCTTTCATTAAACTGGCGGTTATCTTGAACAAGGGACTCTAGTAGCCTTGGATGATATCGCAATAATATCTTTACAATCAAGTGCACTAACAAGTTTAGAGTTACCTGTAGAAAACAAGGAATCGTTGACAAAATCTCAAAAACCTTACTCTGAAACAGAAGGTTTGTTCAAAACATCAATGACAATAGAAGAAAGTCAATTGTTAGCTACTCAGTGTACAATACTAGCAGACCGGACTATGACTGAACCTATTTTATAAACTGCAATATCAAATGCAGCCTCTTCTACAAATATAGCGATTCATCCTTGGCAGAAACATTACGAGGCAAAAAAAATTAAACACGTGAAAAGAGAGTCCATGCACCGTAAAAAAGAAGCGTCTAAAAGAAAGACGAATGAAAAAGGTGAAGTTAAGAGAAGAAAGACTGAAACGAACGAAGACGGATAAATTTAATATTTTAGGAGCAGATAATAAATAAAATAATATCACAAAGCAAAGATGTGATCAATGCGAAGTGATTTTTAAACGGTGACACAGAAGAAGTCAAAGATAAAAACGTTCGCTGTGATTTGTGTACCAAATAGTATCATTTGAAATGTACAGACTTTATCAGACTAAGTTATGACGAAGTTAAAGATAAGGTCATTTAAATGCAATTCTTGTATTTTCAGAAGAAGGTTAAAAAACCTGATCGTAATCAGGAATTCGTTTTTTTAAAGTTTGCAGTAATTAAATAAATATTGAGTGTGTATTTGAAAATAATTGCCGTTTACATTTATTTAGGTAATTTGATATTTTTGAAATTGATGTTTAAGTATTATATTGTTAATTTGATACTTGTGTACTTGTTTAAGACATTTTGTGGTGTGACTGCAGTTTAGGTCGGTATGGTTGAAATAGTGTGTAGCTATCACTATTAAATGATATGAATAATATTTACATTGAATAAAAAAACATTAACATTTTCTCATTTTTTTATTAAATGTAGTTTGGCATAGTAAATTAAGTGGTCGCCAACTAGATAAGGCGTTCGGTCGTAAACTGATAAAGGTAGTCGCTAACTACCATTTCATATAGTTTTTCAATTTGAAATATTCTTACAATTGTATTCTCATTTTTTAACTTTTGTATATAACTTGATAATATCTAGGACCCCGACAAATAATTCCAATAACTGTGCTATGAATATGTTATACTTAAATATTGACGTAAAGTTGTGTAGTCCGCTAATCGGTCACCAACCTGCTTAATGACTCTAGTTCGCGCCTAGTGTGAGTTAAGGCTAAGGATAAAAGACAGTATCATCACCAAATGGCTAAACAAGCAAAGATAATTTAGAAGACATAATGATGCCCATTTTTGATGTTATTAATTATACAAGTTGGAAATGAAGGTTAATAACTTTACAAGAATACAAAGAATGTAACAAGCTCGCATTTGCATTATGCCTGCTAAATATATTAATCAAGAGGCAGTTTAGTAGAAAATGGATTTATAAGCAAGGACTATAATAATGAGCACAATTTCCGATAAACCATTACAATATATTACTGAATGCACAACAGCTTATGATATGGTGAAAAAGTTTGACAAGATGTATTTAACACAGTCTACCGCTATGCAAATAATATGTAGAGAAAAAATCGAAGAAACTAAATTAAACAATTACATTACAGCAGAAGATTTTTTTGTCGATTTCTAGAAAACAATGAACGAATTCAAAGGGGCTGGTGGAATAAATAAAACTGAGAAGATGAGATACTTGCTCAGAGCTTTACCCCCAAATAACAATTATATTAGAGATTTTATTGATGTAATTCCAGAAGAGCAAAGAACAGCAGATTATATAGCCTAAAATTACAGAGAAAAATATGACTAGTAGAGACCCAGACCACAAAAGCAATATGAGTACGTTCTCAACAGAAACAAAAGCACAATGATTTATTTGTGGCAAAAACCGGCCATCTCAAAAAAGGACGGCACGGTCCTTTCTGCCACGGTCAGAAAAACTACCAAGGAAGATATCCAACCAATCAATGCTAGCCAGGACCACAAAAAGTTTACAACAGAGGTGAAGTTCCTCCAGGTCGCGGCCGAGGCAGAGGTCAAGGTCACCTCAGTCGTTCAGCACTCAGCAAGATGGCTCTGTGGCAGAGTCATGGACTGCTCAGGTATGTAGTTCAGAAGTAAATCAAGTAACGGGATGTAGTGAAGTGGAATACGATTTAGTGAAATTCATTGGTTGTTAGATAGTAGATGTACAAATCATATGAGACTGCTAGAACCAGAGTGGCCTAACTGCAGTTTAGCGACTTTTGACCTATTTGCATATTCGTAATTTAAAAATGTTAATCTACAAAACCAGAGCGGCCTAAAATTAATTACATTATCTCAACAATAGATAGCAGTACAAATCCATTTCGGTGTATGTTCAAATCAACTAAAATCCAAGTGTCACAGTGGCCTATGAGGGTTAGGCCATTACACGACTGGCAACATTAAAAAAAGTTATCTAGATTTTGACAACTTAGGCAAATTGTCAATGTCATTTGATTGCCAAAACGACGACGATAGGCGCAAAAATTACGATTGCGACTCTTCAACTGTTGTGGATTTATTTGTTTGCTTAAAAGTGAACATGGACAGAGAGGAAATGAGTTACAGCCATAAACAAGAAACAAGTGTAGAGGTACAAACAAAAGGTAATTTAAATCAACAGTAAAACTGAGTTAATAAAATATTATGTTTTTTAAATTTATCGCTACATTTAATTTTTCTATTTTTTGTTGTAAATTTGTTTCACAATAGTGACGAGCCATTTCAAGACTGAGTATTTACAATCAAAAAATTCATCGCCATCCTTATTAGAATTAGCTTAGCTTCCTGGTGACGAAAACATACCTACAGTGTCAGAAAATGTGCAAGAATTTGAACCCCAGAAGAAGACTAGAAAACACAGACGTCAACCAAAGAAATTGAAGAAGAATGTACGGAGGAATAACAGAGCTAAAGGTAAACAATACATAAATATCAAAGGCAATTTAATACCCCAAAAAGAAATCAATGTTTATCAACCATGTCCCTGTGTAGAAAAATGCCACACCAAAATAAGTCTTTCTTAACAAAAAAAGTAATTTCAGAAATTCTAAGAACTTGGAAGATCATTTAATTTACAAACATCATATCTATTTTCTCTAATTCATGTTGCTCCAAAATTGAGACATTCACAGGCAATTAATCATACAGAACCTTCTACGTCTCGACGTTCTAATACTAGGGTATACAAAGTTGTAAATTCCGATGGTGTACCAACAAACGTATGTAAAGAATTCTTTAAAAAATGTTTTCAAGTGATGGTCGAATCACTAGATTGCTAAAAAATAAACTGTCTATTTCTACTCCACCACAAGACCAAAGAGGGAGGCATATACCAAAAAATGAAACAAGTGATGATCAAGTACAAAATTGTAAACTAATTTATAGAAAAATTTCCAACTTATGAACTCCATTACACTTTACATAAAAGTTCAGATAGACTCTTTTTGTCTTCAGAATTGAACATAAGCAAAATGTACTCTTTATACTGTGAACAGAGTGCTACACCTGTATCTTATTTTATGTTTACTATGATTTTCAATGAAAATTTTAGTTTATCATTTCATGTACCAATCATTGGCTCGTGCAAAAAGCGTGACATGTTGAATATAAAAATTCAAGCTTGTGATAGTGAGGAGGAGAAAAACCAGCTTGTGACTCCGAGAATGCTTCACTTATTAAAAGCAGATTCTAAGAGAGAAGTAATCATAAAAATTAATTAATTTATTTATTTGGGTATGGACCGCAGAGATGTTCGTAAAATTAACAAAAAAATTCCCATACAAATAAAAAATAGCAAGATGCTATTATTGTCTTAAAATTATGTAAAATAATGTCGGCTAATCGTACCAGTAAAAATCATATCCAATATAAAGGGAAGAAACACACTACCATAAAGTACGGAGTGATTGTTAACAAGACGAGATTACCAATCTGTGATATATTTTTTTCATAGTTTTGGGACTACCAAACACAGATTGGCATTCGTCATGAAAAAGTTTATTACGCTGGGCAAGTTGGTACTGAGCATCATGGAGGAGACCGCAAAAGCGCAATTTCGCTGATCAAAAACAATCCATTCACAACTACATTCCAACATTGAAACGTATAGTGTCACTACTGTAAAAAAACGAAAATATCTACCATCTGAATTAAATTTGTCCAAATTATTCCAAATGTACAAAGTACGTGAACATGTACATCCCCTAGTGAAGTTGAAGTATTTCGGCCATGTTTTTAATACATCGTATAATATTAGTTTTGGAACACCAAAAACTGATGTGTGCTCTATGTGCTTGGAACTTAAGGTAAAAATTAAAATTAAGATAAATTTATTGATGATAAAATTATGTTCATAGTATTGCGAGCGAAAGCATTTTTTGAAAAATTACGCAGTGCACCTGAACACGTGAAACTAATTTCATTTGACTGTCAGAAAAACCTGCCCTTTCCGAAATTGCCTGACCAGTCAACATATTAGTCGTCAACTATGTTATTATAATCTTACGATGGTTTAGGGGGCGTCGAAGAATCCATTGTCAAAGAACAATGTTTTTGGTTACGTTTGTTCTGAAAATGAGTACAATAAGGATTGCTTGAGTTGAGGATCTTATTGCATCAGCTGTGTATCATAGACTCACTGCAATCGACAAAACCGATACTACACATATTCGGTTGATCGCTGACGGTTGCCGTGGGCAAAATAAAAACTGTAGTTTTGGGGAAATGTTTAGAACATTTCCCCAAAACTACAGTTTTTATTGGCTGTTAGAAAATCCTTGTATTCATACAATTGAATTGATATTTCTCGTTACTGGCCATTCTTTTATGCTTGCTGACCGACAGTTTGGTGTGATTGAAAGAAAACCGAAAACATGCAAATTATTCTACATCCAAATGAAATAACAGAAATTATAAGAGAATCTTAAGTATCGTGAAATTCGATAGCAGTTGCACTGTGAGTGACTGGAGAGACACAGTCAGAAAAATACTAAAACAAACGACGTCATGGTCAGTCAAGTTTAAAGGATGTAAAAGATTTATATTAAAAAGGTCAAAAAAGCTGGAAATGTGCTGGTACGTGGAGAACTACATTATAAAACCTATTTAGGTAAATTTGAAAACATATGTCAGCGAAATGAACATATATCTATGCAAAATTCTGAACCTTTGCAAAAATTGTCGCCGTAAACAAAAAACAGGATGTAAAGAAACCTTGCCAAAAACATTCCAGATCTGAGTGGGCAGTTTTACGTTCTTAAATGTTTTATAAAGAACTCCTCCAAACACAAGAGGAAGCAGTGACTCCACAAAAAGAAGAAAGTTTCTGCAACGAATCAAGTTGCGAAACTATCGAATTACACGTTTGCATTATGATGTATATTATACTTCAAGTTAATAGAACCTACGACCGACCCCGGTTGAATAAAACCATGTGTATTTCAGTTTTTGTAGTGAGTTTATTATTTTAATTTTTTTAGACTTATTTCTGTATTTAAGACTGTGGTTCAACACACACAAAATGCGTACTTGAACGTTACGTGATTGTGTATAAACGTGTAACAAAATGTAAAATAATATTTAAGGGGTTGATTCTGCTTATCAAGAACAGCTAATTTATGTAGGTTAGAATTTTTTTCAATTGATTTAAAATTTTGAGTCTATATGGTTGTTTTTTCCAAGTGTGGGGTATTTTTTTAAAGAATGAAATAAATTCTACCACATGAAATCTTTCTGTATTTGACCAGCAGAATCAGTCCCTTAAATATCATCTAATCTTTTTTGTTACCCAGTTTATACACAATCACTTAACATTCAAATATTCATTTTTGTATTCGTTTAATCACATACTTTTAAAGATCGATAAGTGTTAAATTCAAACGCGGCTATCATGACATTCATATGTCATGGTTACATATACAGACATGGTTAGTGTCGAAGGCGGTCATTATTTAAGTTGACCATCAAAAGCGGCAATCTAGTAACTTAAATCGTCATAACTACAAATCACAATGAAACATCCGACATAAAATCCTAATGTGCAGTTTTTTGGTTTGCCAAAAATTTTGTTCTACCTACTTTGTCGACTTTGATACCATACGACTTATATATGCTTTTAAAGAACACCTTAAATGACGTCCAAATTGGAGTTAAGAGCTTTGAAAGTGAAGACTCAAATCCCGTTTCCCCACTGAGCACATTAATGACATTGCTTCGCTCTATTTGCAATAGAGTACTAATGCCGTCGGCTGCAACGACTGACAAAGATTATTTATCCATTCAAATAGGAGCCCACTTGAATCCGGTACCGTATTTGGGATATCTATTTGAATCACAAGTACAAAGGATCTCTTTACCCAATGATGTCATTCGTGCGGTCAGAAAACGCTGTATTCAGTACATTTTCCTTCTAATTACATCATTTTGGAGACAATGTGTCTATTTTGTGTGGAAAATACTCTTCGCCGGGGCAAAAACACCAAAATAGCAGATCTCGCCACAGGACTCGGATTTAGTGACGAAACAATAGACGGAGAGCAGTGTCATGGTATATATTATATTAAATGGAATGCTACACTAACATAATTGATTTCTGGTATAATATGGTTATAATATGGTTTCAACTTAACTTAAAATCTTTTACACTCCCGCTTCTGCCAGCCTCTTCTAATGCTATAATAAATGGAGTATACGTACAACTTGGTTTTGTTTTACATTTACGTAATGGGAATGACAGAATAATAAGTACTTGTAAGTCCGAAATTAAAAAATCAAAGTAACTGATATAGAATTAATTTGTTTTGATTACTGAACAGCAATCAGCAAAAGTTGTCATCACTCTTCAACGAAAACTACTGATCACTAAGATGTTAGAGCGAGATGTGCATACTTCATCTCTTTTTAAATGATCAAAGTCGTAATGTAGCGGATTATGTCCATTGTATTGATGTTTACCAAACCTAGCTACAGTTAAAGTCTTAACCGACGCGCGACTAATGCCTAGTTTCTATATTAAAGAAACGATTCGTTCTCCGTTACGAACTTTATCTTTACTTCTAGGACTGTAAAACGTGTCGTCAGGGAACATGTAAATTCACATAATGCAGAAACCAGACACTAGTCGCATTACCTATAATAGAACTCGTTTTATAATAAACAATCTCTCTGTAATCAAACCTTAAACAATATTTAAATGAATAATTTTAACCCATTGCCTTACTTAATAATCACATGTTTCGAAGAATTGACAAATTATATTTCAAATTGACAAGTAATTATAAATATGAGGTAAAATGAGTACGTAAGATGTAGACATTTAAATATAGAAAATGTTGCTATTGAATACAGAAAGTAGAGCCAACGTGATAGTCAATAAACCTTTCTGAATGCTGCAATGTGCTAAATTGCTGAGGGATACAAATCAGGACCACAGCGACTTCTCAATAACGACATAAAATTAAAAAAACTGCAACCTTACTGCCAAGTGTGGCAACTATGGCAAATATCCTTGAGAGCAATCGATGGGTCCGGCATATGTTCAGCGGATTTCAATAGGATGTAATTGAAAATAATACTTTCCATTTTATTTATTTTTACTTAGACAAGTTATATTTTTTGTTTTACTACGGTGTCTTAGAAGTTAATTCTCTGTTATTTTTGTTTATACCCTTAATTTTGTATATGTAAGAAAGAAACAGATCTATATTTGGCAAATAAATATTTCTTCTTTCTTTCTTTCAAATGATCATTCGATTTTTTTGTTCGATTGTATTAATGAAATCAATTGGTCGTGTTGGCAGCAGATGGAAGCGTAGAATTTTGTATTCTATTAGGCCATTCTGTCCGCACGTGTCGTAAGAGGCCATTAATACTAAGTGATAATGTCCTCCAGGCCAAATTTATCAAGCAATGCCATACCATTTGGCAGTTATATAATTGTAGCAGAATGGGTCCGCTCGAAGGAGTGGGACTACGCTCTCACAGAATACCAGCGTAAAATATCAGCCCAATGCTGCTGTATTTCGTATGGTGAGTGATGAGAACCGGAGACCGTCTTCACTCTAAACGAGGCATTCCATCTTAGTTCTCAGACAGCATATTTGCATTTTGATTCTTAATCGAGGATAGACGTAGATGTCTACGAACCTCAGATACATTTATCATCAGGTGGACTGTGTACTCATTTGTCACATCTATTCTATATAAAAAACAACTTCAAACAAAGAAGGCTACAGAATCGTTGTCACATCTGAGGACTAACATGAAATACCTCACACACGGCCTTAAGTCATTACTGACTCTCTATATATACCCTTCAGAACCAAAACACACGACTGTGTTCGTGAATTTTCCAGCTGAGTAGGACAATTCTGGGAAAAACTCGCAAGAATAGAATAGTGTCATTTTTTAAGAACTTTTACTGGCCAATACAGAGGAAGAAGTATCGTGAAATTTATATCTTAATATATATGAATTACGTGTCACGTTGTTTGTCCGCGATGGACTCTTAAACTATCCTATCTCTAAGTTTGGTCCAACTTGAGAGATAGGATAGTTTTTTTGCTCATGAGTGACCAGTAATAGGACATGACAAAGGGTCGTCGAAAAGAGCAGAACAACGTCTGTCTGGCAAGCTAGTTTTTTATAGAATTAGGGTGACAAACGAGCACTCAGAGTGGATGCTGTGGCCCATAGACATCTCCATTTAACCTCGATTAAGAATCAAAATGCAGATGCGTCGTCACCCACCCCTGAGGACCAAGATGAAATGCCCCGATTCCATACGAAACACAGCAGCATCGAGCTGCTATTTTACGCTGGTATTCTGTGAGAGCATGGTCCTTCGCCGGTCGAGCTGACCCTTTCGTTCTACAGCCATAAGACAGCAGAATGGCTCTACCTCCTATAAAATATTAAATATATAATATACATCAAAAGACTATAGTAGTTATTTCGATATAATTACCCAGCCTTTTTTAAGTGTCTATGGACCACAACATACACAAACCATCAGATGGACAGTGCAAATACACTGTCTTGTCTGCAAATACACTACTTGTCATTCTTACTTACTTAGCTAATACAATTTTGTTTTAATGTCGATATACCACGCCTATACGTCTTATAAATAAATAATATATTTTTTTAAGACATTTTAGTCCAATGCTTTGGACCTCTTGCTGGTCGATATGCTCTCTCAGAAATGAGTGGGGTGGTGGTGGTGGTAGGGGGATTTATAATGCCTTAATTTATAGTTAAGCTCTCCGGAAATTTTCTTTACAATTAAGACCATATATCTGTTTCTTGTCTTACACTACCTGAAAGAGACACACTCAACCGTAGACAGTCTCCAAACACGTTGGCTCTAATAAAACCAGAAAGTAATAGTTATATTAAACAACCAACAGAATTTGTCCTAAACTAGCAAAATAAAGCTTTCAGCCGTACCCTATTAACCCGTAAATGATTAAGTTATCTAGTGCAATGTAAATAAAGTTCATTTTCAAACCCACAGCGACACCGGCACCTCGTGAAGTGGCCCCCGTTCACCTGTCCTATGGTATGCGTACCGACTGGAGTACTTTACTTGCCTGAAAAAGGAAATAAATAGTGTTACTAAAAGTGGAAACTGGGCCCTTGATGTCGTGCCTTCATTAAAAAAATGACTAGCGAAAGACACCAATAAAGATAGCGGCAACACATAATATTAAGGTAAGCGATTTTTTTTTGATTTAACGATCCGTCAATAAGTCTAATAGTTATATAACATGTACAGCCTACATAACAATCTGAGCTTCAAGGAGTTTATATAAATATAATATAAATCATTTATTAGTCAAGTAACACAGACTCTTTATGTCGGGTCCCTGTGATCCGACCAAACCTTCCAGTCGGTGACGCGCAGTAGATGGTACTGTGCACTGTGCACGTACCTCGTACTCGCTGTCAGAGGTCAGCAGGCCGGTGATGCACAGCGGCTGGTATTGTGCACTATGCACGTACCTCGTACTCGCTGTCGGAGGTGAGTATGCCGGTGACGTACAGCAGCTGGTACTGTGCACTGTGCACATACCTCGTACTCGCTGTCGGAGGTGAGCAGACCGGTGACACACAGCAGCTGGTACCGTGCACTGTGCACGTACCTCATACTCGCTGTCGGAGGTGAGCAGGCCGGTGACACACAGCAGCTGGTACTGTGCACTGTGCACGTACCTCGTACTCGCTGTCGGAGGTGAGCAGGCCGGTGACACACAGCAGCTGGTACCGTGCACGTACCTCTTACTCGCTGTCGGAGGTGAGCAGGTCGGTGATGCACAGCAGCTGATACTGTGCACGTAACTCGTACTCGCTGTCGGAGCTGAGCGGGCCGGTGACACACAGCGACTGGTATTGTGCACTGTGCACGTACCTCATACTCGCTGTCGAAGCTGAGCGGGCCAGTAACGCACAGCGGCTGGTACTGTGCACTGTGCACTTACCTCGTACTCGCTGTCGGAGGTGAGCAGGCCGGTGACGCATAGCAGCTGGTACTGTGCACTGTGCACGTACCTCGTACTCGCTGTCGGAGGTGACCAGGCCGGTGACACACAGCAGCTGGTACCGTGCACGTACCTCCTACTCGCAGTCGGAGGTGAGCAGGCCAGTGATGTACAGCAGCTGATACTGTGCACGTAATTCGTACTCGCTGTCAAGGCTGAGCGGGCCGGTGACGCACAGCAGCTGGTACTATGCACTGTGCACGTACCTCGTACTCGCTGTCGGAGGTGAGCAGGCCGGTGACGCACAGCAGCTGGTACTGTCGCGCACGAAGGGCGGACGCACCGCGGCGCAATAAACGAAGCGCTGCTCCACTGGCTGAACCGCCGCAAACAACCGCACGTACCTGTTGTGGTTATATTTACACATAACATAAGCTAATAAATGTTAAATTTATTTATGTTTTGTGCACCCATACACATGCTCACGTACACGCATACTATGCTACCGGGGTGTAACTTGCATGGAAAATAAGAACAAAAATTAAAATTTATGGAAATAAGTGACACCTATAGGACATGTTAACTCAACTTATATTAAATAATAACAACTTTCGTGATAAATGGAGCTAGTTATTTAGTTTGTTGTTTTTACGATTTGCCTATTAAGGCAGGCAAGGCAGGCAGGTCTTCGGCCATACAGCCTAGTCTGATGTGCAATTTTTTGCTCGTCGAGCTGGTTATTTATGGGCCCTAACCTAGTCGACCTTTGTCACGGCAACTCAGGGCCGTAACATTTCTGGTAGCAGAGCGTGGTTGTTCCCTGGTAGCGCCCGGCCGTAATAGTGACTTTTTGTTTTGTTAGTGGTGCGGTAGCTAGAACACACCCATTAGGTTAGCATTCTGGTAGCAGTTTCTTGTTCCCCGGTCGCGCCCGGCCGAAATATAATAATAATTTTTTTTTATTCAGTTAGTGGGTAGAGCTGGTTATTTATGGGCCCTAACCTAGTCGACCTTTGTCAGGGCAACTCAGGTCCGTACCAAACGTAGAGAAAGAGCGGGGGTGGGGGAGCCCCCCCGCTCT
>DWHP01002967.1:0-13857 GCA_018247895.1 Parnassius honrathi
AGTATACACGAACTAAACAACGTCTAACACTAAATTAGGTCGCGCGCGATGAATAGCGTGCTACTAGATCAAATTTGTGTCACACGTCCACTCCCAACAGCGCTGCTGCTAAAACTAGTTCCCGCTAGATATTAATACTTATTAGCGCCGAAGCGCCATAGCGCCATAGCGACTACTTACATAACACGCGCTATGCGTTATGGTCTCTCCATAACGCATAGCGCGCTATAATATGGCGCTATGTGCTATATTAACCACCATTATCGCGCAGGCTAAATTCCCACTCGATCGGCTGCGCCCTCTAGAGGAATGCAGTCCGTCCAAACGTTCAACCGGTTCTCAATCGGGCGCAAACAATTAGTTTTGGCTACCTTTATCTGCGAGTACTAAATAATAAGCTGAAAAAATAAAATAAAAAATCAAACGACTTAGCTATCTTTGATACCAACAGCTACACTTAGCTGTGTTTGATTTTTACTCAAGTGAACCTAGCTCTTTTTGATAACGACTGGCGCCATATCGACATCACAATGTTAGTGATGTTCCCAACAGATGTCGATAGCATGGATCAGTAATTAAAACACGTTTTCATGTAGATATTTAAAATGTTCATAAAACTTCAAATAATAAAATCGTTATGAAACAAAAACACGTTTTCTCTTTTTAATCAGACTTTTCTTTTCCTTTAGGAACAATATTCTATTCTGATGAATTTAAATTTTTCTTATTACTAAATTGTTCTTATTACTTATTACTTTTAATCAGCTGTTTCTTCTTTATCAACAAAAACGTTAAATTCTTAAATTCAATAATCAACATCGTAACAAAGAAAAGCAACACTTTTTCTCTTTTTAATCAGACTTTTCTTTACTTTCAGAAATAATATTCTATTCTTATGAACCTAAACCTTTACTTATTACTAAATCAGCTGTTACTTCTTTTTCAACAAAAACAAAATTTAATTACAAAATTTAAAAACATCCCTATACATTTAGTTTTCATTATCATCTTCCCCTCTTTCTGAATCCCCCTCTTGAATAACTGGCGATCTTATAATATTTACATAAAACTGACATTCTGCATCGGTTTCCCATTCAGCGCCAAAATGCTTTTTTAATAGTGCATCGACATCAGTTATTTTTGCACGATTCATTGGTGCTCCTAGTGGCACGGTGGATGGGAGAATCATATTGGTTTTCATTCCAGTTTTGCAAAGATTTACTGTTTTTCCTATATCTGAATTAAAATGCAGTTCTCTACGAATAAGCACATTTCCAACAATTTTGAATCTCTTCAAAATGAATCTTTTGCATTCACTTATTTTAAAAGGCCATCTCGCAGTCGGTTTCAGGACGTTTTTTGCGGCACTCCTGAAGTCTAACATTTGAATGTCGCGGATTTTTATAATGGTTGCATTCGTTGCAATGATGTCTATGTAATCTTCAGGTCGAATGATTACTTCTTGTTTTTTAAGAACTTTTTCAATGTTTCTGAAAACTAGGTCTGGTGGCATGAAAGAATGCCCAGTAATGGGGAAAACGACTTTTTTTTCCAGAGACGTGTTGTCGAGAAGCCATCTTGACAGCATAAATAGCAATATGCTATTATTGTTCTGCCCGCCACATCCATCAGCTACAAGACGAACGGTGTTAATCCCTTCAAAATTAGTTTTATTTAAACGGTCGTACACTGCAGAGGCTATCTGGTTGGATGTTTTTGGAAATTCATTCTTTGTCCACAAATATGCATAAGTTGTGTCTTTATTCAGGTGAACTTTGGAAGAACCCTAAATAATCGTAAAATTGTAGAGATATATTTGGCGACTGTAGTAAGCGCTTTGGTCAGGTACTTTGGGTAGGGGATTATCGTTTTGTTTTTTTGACAGTCGAATGAGAAAGTGATCATATCGTCTGATTTTTCCTGAAGCAATTTAAAGAATGCTTTTGCCCTGAGTTTGTGGACTCTTTTTTCGATCACGAGGTCTTTCTTTTTTTCTTGGTCGTTTTACATTTTAATTTTTCCATCCAATACAATGCATTTCGAGCCATCCAATACAATGCATTTCGAGCAAACGTCTGTTCTCGGATTACCGAATCCTAAATTGAAATCTTGGTTGAATATTGCACGAAAATAAGACTTCTTTACAACAGACTGAGGATTTTCGGTTTTGAACATCTTATAAAGTTTATTTATACTCAAATCGCTGTGCAGATATTTTCGCTCTTGTGTTGCAGATCGACAGTAATGTGATTCTATGCATTTTAACTTAATAAAAACTGCCGAACTATGTCATTTTGCTTCTTATACTTGTTTATTTTACGATTTTCTCCCCAGTTTTCTTTAGCAATCGTCGCGTCACCTTCATAACAAATTCTAGTCTATACTTTTTTATTTGCAAGGAACTCAAAAAAAAATGTTTGGAAGACAATGACCAATTTATTCTGACTGTTTAAAATTCTGTACTGTATATTAAAATCTCTTCTAGGCCTTTTATTTTGGTTAGGACGCCTTCTTTTAACTTGTTTTATTTGACAGCACTTAAGAAGAAAAGCATCTTGACAGCCTTTTTTTCTTGAGACATAAAATGATTGGTGAAATTTTAGAAGTTCATTCATTGTTAGGCTTGCACATTTTAACGTTGGGTTTTTATGTGAACAGATCACTCTTTAAGGTAAAGCAGTTGAGGAGTATCTGTGAAAAAAAAACATTTGGTTAGATACTAGGAACCTGTAAAGAACTTAACTCCTGACGAAAAAAAGGGGTGTTATTAGACATACTACTAGTTTGTAGCTATTATTTTACTTAGTAGGTACAGTACTGGTACTTGTAGGTAGGTTTGCGTACAACATAGTAAAAATTATAATAATACGTTATTGGGAGATAAAATAAAAACAGTAATAAATATTTTTAACACTCAAAATTCTCTATCTTAGCACAATTTTAGTTACAGTTAGGTAGTATGTATTAGCGTTATGGTACATAGCAATACATGCAAAAATAAATATTGCGAAAAATGAATTTAATTCGATTGCAATTATTTATCTTTATCTATACATTGTGTGGAGCGTAGACGCGAGGCACATCACTAACCTTTCTCTCTTAGCAATGTTTGCCTTCCAGTTTCCTTGGTTTCGTGTGCGTTTTCGACCTCTGCCAGTACTTACCGGTTTTACAGGAACCTCCATAATAGTCGTTTCACAACAAATTTTGCACGAGAACTCACTAAAAACACTAAAAATACAATAAAAAATATTAGGTGTGGCTAACGCGGTTGTATAGAAATCGCCATTTTGTTTTCGAGAATTCAAGCGTCGTGATTGGTTGTTTTATCACCTAGCTGTCTTTGATTGCGATCTAAGGTGACTTAGCTGTATTTGATCTGAAAATCAATTTTTGAACGAAATTTAAAAGGCTTTAGCTGTATTTGTTTCTTACATTAATAATATAAAGAGTTACAACCAAAAATTCACTAGATGGCTCCATACTTAGTTATTTTTTTGAAAGTTTGTCGCTTAGCTGCCTTTGATTCTATATGCCACATACATCGATGTTTGAAAGAATTGATGTATCGTTTTACCATCCCTAGTCGCGCACCGAATAAGTGCCCTAACTCCCTTAGTGTTATTACACTGCTCAGATGAAGTTTTAGATTTAGAATTTACTCAAGATCAAATTTACACAACTCGAACTAAACTCGAGTTACGCAACTAGAGGTAGCAGGACGAAACACAGTGAATGATTTATTACAATTACTTTAAAAATATCGATTCAATTAATATATACACTTTTTTCACTTGTCCATCCCTATGACTGAGTAAGGGCGTAAAATCAGGGTGGTGTCATAAACTACGTGCAATTAACCCTATAGAGAAGTAATACATGCGAATTTAAAAGAAAACAATTTTGTCAACTAGTTGCGGTGCGGGGGAAGTTATGATCGCTGCGAAGTACTCCGAACTTTTCCAAAGTGATTCCGAACACGATCGCTAGGGCGTGCATTGTAGTGACTTTATGCTTTCTATCGATATTGATTTTTTTTTTTTTGCTTTTTTAATACATGCTTTCAGTATCAGTAACTAGCTTTTGACTGTGACTTCAATTTTCCTGTGCGACTGAGAAATGCAAATTTAAATGTACTAACATTTTCAAGCAGTATACTCAGTTAAAATATAAATGCACACTTCGAAAAAAATTCAAGAGTAAATTAAAGGAGTTTAAAATAAACTTTAAGTGATTTGTTGCACTTTAACATAAAAAATTAAAATATTTAATACGTGGTAGAGCCATGCTGCAGTTATATTAGTAGTATAGTTGTACCACGAATGGGTCGGCTCGACCGGGGAAGGACCACGCTCTCACAGAATGACAAAGCATCTGCATTTAGATTCATAATTGAGAATAGATGTAGATGTCTATGGGCCACAGCAACCACTTACCATCGGGTGTACTGCGTGCTCGTTGGTTACCCTATCCTATAAAAAAGGCCCCGTAGGAGATACGCAAGATAGTTCGGCTCAAGGTCGAGGCAGTACGGAGAGATTGAAAAGAGAATAAAAAAGATTTTCAAATTCATTTATTATATTTATTTTACTAAGTGCTATTATTGATTTTTAAAATGTATTAATTTTGTATATATTCTCCTAAGTGCACGTTTTCCTTCCAATTTTTTATTTTTAAATATAAATATCATTATTGTGTCAATATATTTCTTCTACACTTTTCGTTAAATCAATAATATGATTGGTTTCTTCGGCGTAAAATTGATGATGTGTATACTCCGGGAATAATTGTTCTTCTAATAAAGATATTAAAGATTAATTCGCAACCATCCGCTCAATTGAATATAATGATGTGTCTTACCTGGATTACAGAGCACCTCGTCTCTACACGAGGCGTAAAGACGTGTCGTATTATTGTCGATGGTGTGACTTTCCTGGAATAGTGGTGTTGGAAATAGTGGTGCCGGGAGTAGTGGTGTTGGAAGTAGTGGTGCTGGGACTAGTGGTGACGGAATAGTGCACGCAATTGAGGGAGGGCGGGAGGTGCTCTTCAATCCAGGTAAGACACATCATTATATTAAATTGAGCGGATGGTTGCGAAATAAATTTTAACATCTATATTATAACGAATTTCCGCAAAGTAAAGCCTGATTCTATCAATTGTTCTTCTGTAAAGCTGCTAAGAGCTTTATAGGTCATCAGTTAAGTGGTGATTTTTCCTTTAGAGTTACTATAAATAAAATCTTTCATGATTATTTTGAATAGAAAAACAGTGATTCTTTACGAGTTTGCGTACATTCAACTACTTGCAAAAAAATTTATTGTTCTTATGAAAACAGAAAAAGATTCGATCTCGATTCTCTAGGGTGAAATATCGATTCACTGGATCGATTAAGTTACTATATATCGATTTAGAAATCGATCTTTTTGGCACTAGAAATCGATTCTTCGATTAATCGATCTCAGAACAGATCGACAATTCGACATGCCTAAGGCAAAGTGATATAGATAATATACACTGTACAGTAGGTAATTTATGAGCAAAGTGAAGCAAAGCAAAGCAGAAGCACTTCGTTTTGGTTTTTTGATTGAAGTCGAAAAAAATGTTAGTTTTTAATTTCTCTATCAGCTGATGGATTTTGTTGTTGATATGGACATAAAAGTATATTCATGATGCGTTAATAATTTATTTAACGAGATCTAATAGAATAAACATCAGTACTGACAAGTGGCACCGATCAGTCGGGCTAAATTGATCAAATGAATGTAAATAATAAAACAATAAGTGGTCGGTGTCAAGTGATTTCTCCGCCTACTGCAACGCCTGAGATCATTATACGGTTAGCGCGGCATGAGACTTGAATATTCTAGAATTTCAAAGTATTTGAGACATTATGTCGGGCGAAGGCGAACGAGCTTCCCGGCCTAATTCTCTTTTGCTAGAGGTACCTCCTCCAGAGCGCGAGCCACTGCGTTTTGATGTACATCTGGTTGGAGCTCCGCCGGAAGTAGAACAACTAGTCAATAATATAAAACAAGTTGCTGAAGATTTCCTTTATCATTGGAAAACTTTCCCTATTGGTAAGTTAAGTTTACTTTTGTTTTGTTACGAAAGACTTGTGTACTATTATGATGTGTTAATGTATGTTTTATTACAAACACAATTTTTAAGCTGAATATTTTATATTATTAAAAATAGTTTGTAATGCCTATACATTGTGTATGCAGTTATGAAGCAAAGAAAAAAAAAGAAAAAACGATTGTCTTAATATTTTAATTTTTGTGCTTTACAATAGATTGTAAAGAGAGATCTTAAAATCATTTATGTTTTTACAATTCTGAAAATATCTGGGTATTTCTTTAGTAATCTGCCGCACGAATTTATGGTCGCCGAGTGGGCGGGTGGAGGGGGGAGGGGGTAGGAACCTCCCCCTAAAAGAGTTAAGTGCCGCAAACCCACCTTTTTTTTGTAAAATCATAACCTGACAGTTACTTCTGAAATGGCTTCAGCAGCCCCTTTGCCCTTACATAGCAAGTCACAGGCACCCATGCTCACCTCCGCAGCTTCGGCGACCAGCCTCAGCCGCTACGGCTTGCTTAGGTGCATACGATTTGCTACAGCGGGCAGGGGCTGCTCTCCCTCCGTGCCTACAGCTTTACAAAAACACTCCAGGGGTACGGCAAATAAGACTATGTGGAGTTGGGGTGTGCTAATTCAGTTTTAGAACCGATTCGACCAATTTTATCTACAAAGCCTAGTTGCTCTTAACTCTGTTACTAGTGGTAAATGAAATAATGTAATGTGAATTGTTATAATTTTATTTTCTGAAAAACCTCTAACTGCACTACACTGCAACTCAATTTGTTGTATATAAGTCCCATCTCCAGCCGCAAATGGACTGTCTGGGTCCAGTTTTATGTGAAATTTATTTTTATCGTAATTAATTCAAAAGGCATTTCCGAAATCCAAAAACAGTGTAAATGGTTCAAGCTTAATCCTGACAATCCTCCTAAAATGAAAACAAAATTAAAAATCAAGTACTGGACATCTGCTTCATGATACGAGAACAAATTGACATATTTGCCTTTCATTATTACACAATTTTTAGTGAAATTTGGTTTAATCGTAATTAGTTCAAAATTATTATGAAATTATTAAGTATTTCCAACATCTACAAACAGTGTAGTAGGTTCAAGTTTAACCCTAACGAGCCTCCTAGACTAAAAACATTATCAAAATCAAGTACCGGATGCCTAGCCAACCCGATATAACCTCAAAACTTTAACTACCGATATCCCGAAAAATAAAGATTTCCGGCATAAAAAGCAGCTAGTTGGTAATCAATAGCATCATTGCCGGCCAACTAAAGCTAAAATAATCACTTAAATCGTGCAGCAGATTACTAAAGCGACCCAATATTTGTCTCAGTTGTATTTCTTCATAGCAAAATTAATACAGGATTGTATCACAATTAAATATGTAACAAAAATAAACTAATCTAGCTGTTTAAATATGAGCAAATCTACCTTTTTAAATTATACACTGCAAAGTTAAGAGTGCTTGCTTCTTTAATTAGTTTACCATACACTCTGCTTACCACACTTACTGTTACTTAGTAATCTTTTACTTTAGAGTAACCTTTCATCCCTTTGTGAAAGTACACTTGTTTAATCTATAAAAATACTGGACCAAAACCAAACACTTGACATTTAGAAAAAACAACAAGTAAAATGTATTCCAAAATAAAACAATTTTCCTTTAATCAAAACAATATTTAACTGCTCGATCCCCTAGCAGTACCTCATGAGACCAAGGCCATATTCCATCAAATCCCTAGCGGTCTCATGAGACCGCACCCACCCAGAGCACTATAACCCATAAAAACTTATGTTTAAAGACTACTTATCTATGAACATGATTGACATTATCAGAATCAATATGAAATTTTCTATCCTTTATAATGATTTCTTATATTTACGCGAACACTACACATTGATTAAAACTACTTTTACGGATTTTTTGCTGTCCTTTAGTAAAAAAATTCAGTTAGATTATGAATGAATAGATATTAATTTATAATCTACATTCAAGGTGCGTCATTGTCGAGTGTTTGTTGTTGTACATTGTTGCATTGATTTTTGGATCTAAGTTAAGAACAGTTTTTGTATTATAAAATTGTTATGAAAGTTTTTGTGTGAATACAATTTAATTTTTCGCATAAATAATTTTGAGTAATATATAGAATTAATAGTAATTTTCACACTACCTACATACGCTTAGTATGTAGTTATCATAATACAGTAAAGTATTTTTGTAATGATTAATCTGTTGAATATTTATAGACTACTTTTCTTTAAAGAAGTTTGGCATTATAGAATCTACACGAAATTCTCTATTCTACTACAGTCTAAACAAAAGTCAGTTACTCTATGATTTTTTTTTAATCTACCGTAAAATTCCGCCATTTTCGTATGGTCGGCAAATGTCATAAATTGACAGAAGAATAAAAATAAAATGCATAGAGCAATTGACTTTTGTTTAGACCACAGGATGGAGAATTTGGTATAGATTCAATAAAGCCAAACTTCTTTATAGAAAAGTGGTCTGTAAATATAAGTTTTAATGGTTTAAAGTACTGTGGGTGGGTGCGGTCGCATGCGACCGCTCGGAATTTGACGGACGCACGCGACTGCATGGGAATTTTAGGAGGATTGAGGGGTTAAGTAGTACTATTATTTGGAACTATTATGTGATTGTTTAAACATAAAAAGTTTTTTAAGATAATTTATAGTTTAAAAATATCAGTAACATTGTTTACATAAATAGAAAATTGTAATGAAAACAAGTGGTAAAATTAAACATTTTGTACAACTGTCTTCAATATAAATAAAATGAGAACATCATCAATGTAGTCTAAGTCAATTAAATAAGCATTATTAAGAATAACTAAAAAACTAATAGATCTTGATCAAATTTATTATATATGTTATATATTCTTTTTTTATTTACAAGCTGGTTGTTAGGACCACATAAGAAGCACCAGCTTTCATGTAAAAAAAGAATCATAAAAATTGGTTCACCTAGAAAAAAGTTCTGAGGTAACACAATACAGCAAAGTAAACTTACAGAATTTAGAACTTCCTCCTTTTTTTGAAGTCATTTGATAAGTGCACCTCTGTGTTTGCACATACATCTGTGATTTTAATAGTTATAGTGTTTTGAAGAAAAAGGGAAGCTAAGCAAAAAGCTCAGGAAGCTGCCAATGCATGAGCAATGTTTCATGAATCAACCAATAGTCACTTTTACTTGAATTTAGAATAGGCGGTATTGCTTGAACTTACGTAGAACTATTTTCACAGTTCTCCCTCAATCCCAGTTTACGGGCACCGGTAACAAACCTTCAGATATAATTATTGCACCACCCTGTGATGAGCTTGATGCAGCTGCATTAGACGCTGGTGTGGAACCACATCCACTCTCTCCAAAGCAACTTCACGCCATTAGGGATAAGGGGTGAGTCCAAACACCATAGTTTTTTTGATTCTTGGTTTAATTGGTATCAGTACTTCGTGAATTATTTTTATTTCTTTAACATTATCATAAAAAAAAAACAAAAAGGTAAAGCAATGAGTTTGGGCCTTACTACATCTAAAGTTTATCAGCGGACATTCTGAGTGGAGGCTGCTCAAAATATATGCTAGTCTCTGTTACACTGCACGTCACTCAGTTCTCTCATAGTAGCGCTTACAAACTGGAAAATAGATTTTTTTTGGAGAGGGGGCGAGCATACATAACATACGTAAGGAGCATATAAAATATGTAAAGAGATGTAACATCTCTTCGCAGTGCCAGTGAGTTAAGCCGAACGGACAGAGCTTGGTCGCCAACGATTCGAACAGCTCTGCGCTGGATGCGAACAAATGGGAACAGTATTTCATGGGCGGCTGAACCTGCGTCTTGTAAAGTTGCAGGCAGTGTGCCGGCATAAAATACTGCCCGCTCTGCTGAGTACGCCAAGCTTTTTAGAGGCCAATTTGGCCTTCTCTTCCAAGTGACCACGAAATTGCACGTCACTCGATATATCGGCGCTGAGGATTCCGATCCTGGCTGGGGTAACAAGGGGGGAGTACCTTGAAACTGAGTAGATACGACGAAGGGGTTCTTTTTAGCGGTAAAGGCGCAAACCTGTGTCTTCTGGGGATTAAACTGGACTAGATTTAGTCGCCCACAGTCCTAGACTTTGCTAAACAAAGTCTCGACTTCAGACACAAGTTTGTTCCGCTACTCGGCGACGTTTTCCCGAGAAATATTGGCACGGCCAGTGTATAAAGCATCACCAGTGCTATCGTCCGCATAGTGATGAATTTGCAACGTCTTTTATATGCAAATGAAACAGCGCAGCCTTGTGGAACCCCAGCGTTAATGGGCTTGTAATCGGTGCATGTACCGTCTACCACGACCTCGATGCTCCGATATGTAAGAAAACTGGTGATCCAATTACTCAATTTCTCGGGAAGCCCATTGGAAGGAAGCTTCGTAAGAAGCGCTTTGTGCCGAACCCGATCGAAGGCGTACTATGTCTAAACTAACGACTAACGCCTCCCACTTGGACTCTACTGCCCACGCCCGTTTATGAGGTAGGTAACCCAAAAGATCACCAGCCGAGTGACCGTGACGGAAACCGTACTGGCGGTCACTAATCAGCTGGTGGTCCTCAAGGTATCTCGCATGAGCTGGCTGTTAATAATGGACTCCAATATTTTAGAGAACAAGGAGGTGATGGCGATAGGGCTGGGTAAGAGCGGTTACTTTTTTAGGGATCGGGTGTACGAAAGCTGTCATCCATGATTTCGGGTTTACGCCTATGGAGTAGGAGTACCGGAAAAGACGCGTTAAAACGGGTGCCAACTCCGGAGCACACGTCTTCAGCACAATAGGAGGGACGCCATCGCGCCCACTCGACCTGTTGACGTCCAGGGAGAAGAGTGCTCTGCGCATCGAGCTTTGGTTTAACAGCACATCCTGCATGGAGCACACACACCGCAGGATGGACGGCGGCGTTTCCCCCGTCATCAAGATGAGTCGAGTTGGACGCAAAGAGACAACCCAGCAGATCGGCTTTGTCCTTTACGGCATGACCAGTGAGTCGTTCTCCCTCCCCTGTCCCTGTGCTGAGATGGGAGAGATGGCTAACAGAAGTTCCCTTGGACAGCCTTGCCGAGAGACCAGAATGCACGTGTTCCCGAAGGAAGACGAACTAGTTTCTCGCCAATTCTGCCGATGTGCTTCGACTTTACCTTGACAATGACACTTTTTTAAGGACTTGGAGGCGGAATTATACATATTTTTAAGATCACTGGTATTTGCATCCCGAAACGTCGATGCGTGAGCCCAGGCCTGGTAGCACTCCTGCTTTTGGCGTAATGCAATTTTGCAGGAGCGATCAAACCATGGCTGGGTTCTGCCTCCAATAGCAGTGATGGAATAATAAGTTCCATTCACTGTAGAACCACATCAGTGACAGTATCAGCAACAACCCTAGGATCATCCGGCGAGAAGCAAGCCCGCCTCCAAATCCAATATTACTAATTTTCATCTCCATTATGACGACCCGGCATAATTTAAATTTGTAATAAAAAAAATGTGCCCGGTACGTGCTGCTTTAAAAGAAAAATTTTGTTAAAAAAATATAATTTTTATGAGGAGGTCCTTTTTTTTCAAGTCCGGTTGGCTCCGCTACTTTACTTTATCGAACTTATTGAAACTGTGCCGTAATGTGCTCGACATATGCTGTTATGTGCAAATGTTAAAAAATAAAATATTTTTTTTTACAATTTCACAAGTGAAAAACAAGTTTGCCTGTTTTTAGAGTCACTGTGAGAACCTATACTGCATAATAAAAACTCACGCCATAGAATTATGTGTTAACGTGACAGTACATACAAGAATTTTAATCATACAAATAAACAAAAATAAGATCAGCTTTTAACGAAGCATTGAAAATTTAAACAGGATAAAAAATATCACATAATACAATAACATAATTTTCAAAAAACAATAGATGTGCCAAAATATGCTATTACATGTTGCTTGTAAAAATGAATTTACTTGAAAAACATTTCCTCATAGAAATTATATTTTTTGAATAATTTTTTTTTCAAGCAGCACATACTGGGCACATTTCAGCACATTATTTTAATTACAAATTCAAAAATGCCGGGGTCATCATAATGGACATCACATTTTAATATTTTCCTGTTTTGATTTATAAAAATTATGAATGAAGATAAAATTATGCTAATTTGGAGCATGGTTGCGAACTTATTTTTAAAAATAAAGTATAGTAGATGATAAAAAAATACTAAAACATTGTTTGTTTCAAAGTGACATTTTACTTAGGTCTTGAGCCTTTATATTTTTAATATTTTTTATTGATTATTTACGGGAGAATGGGAGCTGTAAATTCTTTTATATCACACACTACCAAAACACTACATTTTGATTAATGGCAGGCTGGGAATTCAGGAAAGGAGGGGTAATGTTTTAATTAGATTTTGTTATTACAACGTATAAATAATATTTTCAATATAATTTATACATGGCAGAGCCATGCTGCAGTTATATTAGTAGTATAGCTGTAGCACGAATGGGTCGGCTCGACTGGGGAAGGATCACGTTCTCACAGAATACCAACTCAAAATAGCAGCTTAACATTGGTGTGTTTCGTCTGGTGACCCTTTGACTGGAAATGAGGCATTCCATCTTAGTCCTCACTGGTGATAACGCATCTGCATTTTGATTTGTAATCGAGGTAAGATGTAGATGTTTATGGACCACAACAAGCACTTTACTATCAGGTGGACTTTTTGCTCGTTTGTCACCCTTATCCTACAAAAAAATTACCATGCTTGGCAGAGGTGGGTTAGCAACTGTAGTTTTTATAATTATGAGTTGTTATCAGGAAGATTCTGCAGCCCGTGTCCTGGTATAGTTTTCCTTTGTCGTCTTTTACGTCACCTACGAATCGATATGGGGGCAGTGGATATTCTTAAATCACATAAATATTTTTTGTACATTTTTCACCACTATTAGTTCAACTACTCTGAAGATAAGCTCGGACAGACAGACAGAAAAAAATATTAAAAATGGTTGTTTCTGTCTTAATAACATGCAAGTACCCCCTGAGCTTAATAGTAGCCACAAATATTACAGACAGACAATTCAACTTTATTTATTTGTATAGAATGGAGGGATCCCAAGGCGATGATTTCTCCATATCTATTATCTATCCTAAGTGTTGTTTTTCAATATTTAAAAAAAGAATACTCACAGTGCTGTTAACATTTTAATACTATGTTAACCACTCGAAGTGGGCTATGCATGTACGAAGAGTGGTTCATGATTACAACCTAAGACGTGTAGTGTATAATCTATGTAATGGCAAGGATAATCCTGAAAAATGCAACAGACTTACAGTCAGCTATGTGTTCTGTTACGTAGGGAAATAAACAGATGAAAACTAATAGGAATAAAGGCTGGCAAGTACGCTGGAGTGTCTACTTACTTCCCGAGCTTATTTATTCTCCCAATTTTACGCCAATGAATCAATATCGTTTTATCAATATCGTTTTGTCAATATTATTTTATCACGTTGATGGCTCTTATTCACTCTGACATGTTTTGAGGTAACTTTCAACTACACTTCGTTGGGGTCAAGCCATGACCATGATGACATCATCCTCTAGTTTGTGTTCCCTATATTCTGAGCTTGTAAATATTGTACGAGGGCGGCACTGAAAATTTCGGGAATCAAGGAAGTGACACAACATTACTATTTAAAAATGTATTTATTGCTTT
>DWHP01002968.1:0-13856 GCA_018247895.1 Parnassius honrathi
CGGACACTTCCTTGCCCTAAAACCCTCTCAGAAATGAGGGGAGGCCTGTGCCCAGCAGTGGAACGTATATAGGCTGTGACTTTACTTTTACTTTACTTATGTGTATTTCATCACGTGGTAGAGCCATGCTGCAGCTATATTAGTATAGTTGTAGCACGAATGGGTCGGCTCCACCGGGGATGAACCACGCTCTCACAGAGTACCAGCTTAAAATGGCAGCTTATTGGCGAAAACAAGGTTTTCCATATTTGTTCTCACGGGTGAATACGCATCTGCATTTTGATTCGTAACCGAGGATAGATGTGGATGTCTATGGGCCACAAGACCCCTTTTACCGTCAGGTGGACTGTGAGCTCGTTAGTCACCCTTATCCTATAAAAATACTTGTAAAAATTAATTTTACTTTTAGATAATACAATTATTAAAACTTTATTATCCTGAAACTTTACTTTTTTCTTTTACTGTAAGAGGTGAGCCAGAAGCTGGTAACCCCACGACAAGTTGGGTATACTCCGTCGCGTCGCCCGAGCGTATGTTAATGCTCCATTAAGATTATACTAATTGAAAGCCAATAAAATACAACGGCTATGAATATTAATTTTATTTGACTTCTTGAGCCAAGTATCAAATAAACAGGACCTGCGAGATATTGGCGTGCGACAAATAGCTGTTTTAAAGTTACGAATACTCTGAACAAATTTCGTTATGTGAAATTAAATTTATACTAGTTGTATTTCCTTAATTAAAGCTGCTTTTAACGTGAAATACCCGAGTTAACATGCAGTGTAATATTTCGCCGCTATCTTCAGCTAAAAGTATGACGTCTCGATATTCCTCCTGTCAATTCCGTTCAGGACGTCGATTACGTAGGACAAATCAATTACCGCTCGCATTCCATCGACAGCCGGCCGATGAATTCCCTGTCACGATCCTATCGCCCAATGACGAGACCTCTTGTCGGATATGCCACGTCGTCGGGCAACGGAATGCAGAACATTGCGCGGCGGAATACCCGTACTAAAATCAAGGTGGTCATACCAGACGCAATGGAAGACGCGCTTCAATCAATTGACCATAAATTCCTCGCGTACGTCAGTACATACATTTGGTCGATCAGAAACGCTGTGTACTTTGAGTACGGCTCAAATTCGACCACGCCAAGAATTTCGTGTTCGGATCTCGATTCGGAATGTTATCAGTACGATGCATCGGCGCTTGGAATCAGAGATGTCGGGTTCCATTATTACGTTTGTTCACCACTATTTATATCCGATGGTATAATTGAGATGTAGCTGCAACAAATCCCGCTGCGATACTAAGAGTTTTACATTATGTTAACACGTTATAACGACGACAATATTATTACGACCCTATGGCGTAGTATTTAATAGTCCCTGCCTACCTCTCTGGGTGACGGGCGTGAGAGTTTATACTATGTTGGGTTATGTTTGTAAATACTTGTAAGATGTTCTGAGTTTGAATCCCACCTAGATGAATTTTGATTGTATTCGAAATAGACACTGCATCTAAATCTTCTTCCGATCTAATAGCATATTATACAACGATTGGAAGCTCTTTGTGGCCTTAATTATGTATGCGAACACCACCAATAGAATTTCAATTCTGGTTTGAAAAAGAATGACATCCTAAACACCAATTATTTGTTTGTATCTGTGCATTTATATATTTTTCCGGTGTTGAATAAAAAAATATTAAAATCTTTGTTAAATACTTTAATAAACAATAACACTATTCCCCGTGACTGTGGGTGCTCCAAATTAATCGAAGCGCCGTAAATTAAAAATAACCAAAAAATAATAATATATCCGAAAAGCAAAACCGCCATTTTTGTTAAATGCATGTTTGTAATGCATGTTGCAATGTTTGTATTTGCGGACATAGAAGGAAGCATTGTGCAAAGTCTGTTGGAGTTAAATCTTCAAATTATTTTCGCTGGTTTACAAAAAATATAACATGATAAATAAATCTTCCTTTGCTTAATTGTTGTAAAATTAACGTATGAACGTATGAAGTTTCGCAGGTCAATGGCGGGTCGGAGCGGTTTTCCTTCGTCGCTGTCATACGAGGTCACCAAACTGCTAATTATTTTTCGACCGGTATTGTTGCGAGATAGTAACGAGTCCTCGTCTAAGCGGTGGTTTGATGGTCGTCAACTGTTTACACTTTGCGGTAACGTTGAATTTTATAGGTTTGTTAACCTTGTACTTAATTACATTTTTTTATAGAAGTATTTATGACAACTGATCATCGAAGCTCATGAACAGCTGCAATACCGGAGGAATCCCTGGAGCTTTTGAGGAAGGATCAGGCTTTATGCTTGAAAGTCTCAAAGTCATATTGGTCTGGCAACATCGCTGGTGATATCAAGATACCACAAAATATTCGAAAGAAAGATTCCGAATAATCGCACGATGGTTGACCACCATAAATGTTATCTACTAATTTGACTTCTTGCATCTCCTACCAGGTCGACACTCTATCTAGTAAGAGGACGAGTTACACGGCCGGTCTGGCTTGATTTTACTGATTTGATATGCTATTTCGGCTTATGATATGCTATTTCGGCTTATGATTCATCCTCGTTACCAGTCCGAGGTGCATGCATATGGCATGCATGCACCTCGGACTGGTAACGAGGAAGCTCAGCTTTAACTTATCGCTTGCCCAGCCAAGAAATACTGTTTTATCTCCTAAGAAATGGACCCCTGCTAACATGATTTCTGTGGCGACGACGATGAAGCGCCGATCGGGATCGAACTCGGATGCTCGCGTAGTATGAAACTAAGCTCTAAGCGCTTAGCTCTGAGTTACTGTTATTCGTCAAATTCATTTAATTTAAATCAAATGTACTTCAAGTATAAAAATATTTTTTGATATTTCTGTACATAGAATGAATGCAAGTATGTCTTGACTGTTATATTATTTAATAATTTAAAAGCATTTGAAGTACAAGTTAACATCTAAGCAAACAAAGTGGTTGTACAGCGTGCGAGACCCAGCGCCCACGCAGGGTCCCCTCGATTTTATGTTAATCGAAGAGCCGTGTCCCCGTCGCTGTAGACACGTTAGGTGCTACGGGACATCCAGTCACAGATACATTAAATACGCCATTATCCACGGCCGGGAACAATTTCACATTTACGACTCTACACTGACACGTCGTAAATAACATTTATTTAGTTTCTATTGCAGCGTTATTTGCACGAAGGTGAATAATCTCAGTTTCGAGAAACGCGTCGTATTCGAAACGAGTCCATTAGTAAGTCATCATGACTTACTCGCATATTGTTTATTAGGGCCTATGTTTAAATAGTCAACAGACTTACCCAGCCTATGTAATCCACAAAATACCGTAGTATGACTACAATTACAATTAACTGAACTTTTATTTCCTATTGGGAATTGTTGTTGTTAATCAATCGTTTGCAGGTCATTTTACGTTTTCAGTACAAATTTTCAATCCTTAGATAAAATTTATCCACGGGATAAAATAACACAACAACCGTTACAGCATTACAATAAGTACGACTAATTTATTTCACTTTTATATTCTGTAACTGTGTGTGTGTCTATACAGTATGTGTGCTGTTTTCGTGAATCATTACAAATCGGTTTCTAAAAAAGGCTTTAGTATTGTTACGAGCTTGAGGTTCGTGACAATAAAAGCTGCCGATTGAATTACCAAAATTTACACTTTTATTACCGAACAGCAATTAAAACTTAAAAGACACTAACAATAAATCACACTGATTCACTTTATTTCGCTCCGAAGCTTCACTTGTATCGCCAAATTCAATACTGCACCGATCGCGGCTATCAACGGCTTTATATAGGGCTCTTCCACCGAAACATCCAGAATATTCCAGCAAATACGGGCGCCCACCGACCAGACGCAGAAAGTTCGAGTGTGGGGCTTCTAAAAAGCTTAATTCTTCTGTTCAATACTAGCTGGCGCTGTTGGTGGAAAGTTCAAGATTGACATTTTCTAGGAAGCCCTCCTCGCTCTGGTCCCTGACACTAGATAGTGCTAGTGCCAGGTACCAGACGTCAACTCAGGCGCGCAACAGTACCATAGACTACATACATACATACATATATACATAGTACAATACTCTTCGACATTATATACAAAAGATCGAAGAGTATAATCTAAATCTTTATCGCGTCCACATGACTGAAAAAGCCTTTGAATATGTCGAAATTTTGCCGGTGCTACTGTCGCTTCAGAGGTGCCAAGTTGACTGTTGGTATATCGAAGTTCTAAAGTGTTTGCACACGAATTCGATGGCTCTTCCAGTACGGAAGCAAATCTATCAAAATGAAGGGAGGTTAAGTCAGAGTGACGTCATTTCTCTGAAAATTTTCACTGATGCGTTGGAAGACGTTTTCAAGGTACTGAACTGGACATGGATCTGAGACGTGGCTCTTTATTGCTGGTCGTATGAAGACGTTCAAGTTTGATAGGTTTATGCTCGGAATTTTCTAGTAGCCGACAATTGACAAGCCCAACGGATCAGTAATCAGAAGTAGCATGTTGTCAGCTATATAGCTCAAATAAACAGTCGATGAGAAAGATAGATTCTCGAGTGGCAGGCTCGTACCGGTAAATTAAGGGTTGGGCGACCCCCTATTAATCGGAGTATGACAAATTACTTTGATATTCAGTAAATGATTAATAGGTACGTAGTCAAAGTTACTAGTAAATCAATTGTTGTCCGTTAGTTTTGATGAAAATTTTTGTGTGCGTTTGAGTAGGTACCTGGGTGGTTTATAATCGCACTTGAATACGGTAGGTGGCGCTGTCGTCGAGATACAAAAATCACTCATGCAAAGCTAGAACAGTTCGCTAGTCATTAAATTAAAATAATATATTACGTTTTCAATCTAGAGTACAAAAACCGAATTTCTAACAAAATCTGTTTTGAAAATTATACAAAAACGGTCTATATCGAATTAATATTTAAATAAACATTTAAATAATTGCGCCGATAAATTGTTATATAACTTGTTTAAAAACCCGGATAGCATAAGGTCTTTTAACGTAGTTACATTATGATTAATATAACAAAACAGTTAATTATATCTACCTAAAATACATTCTGGTACAAAACAAACTGTTAGTGTGCATGCTGCATTTGAGAATTTAGTAGTTATAGATTTCTACACTACACATTCTTTCTTTCAGGTTTTTACATAGGCATTATATCACGGTATACTAATGTCTTGTTTAAAAATATGAATGCATCAATGAAAACTTTGACGATAATTTATAAGCAACGGCTCTACGTTACATCAGAAGTATTACTTTATAATAAAATTATAAAATGATAACATGTGTGATATATTGTAGTTTTAAATATGTATTTGGTATTGTATTTGTTATGTGTTTTTAGACGCCTTACTTTGCCTTCATGAAATTTAAAATGTATTAATTTCAGCAGCATCGTCGTCTGTCCTCACAAACACTATTTTTCTTTAATTACATACGTAATAATTGTGCTGTCCTATCTTCCTCGTGTGAACTACGCTACGGTGAGAATCTCTGCATGGGCGAGGGCTATGTTCAGCAGTGAACTTTTATAAGCTGTAATTGATGGGTGCATGGAAATCCAATAAACTACTCAAATCACGAAACATCGAAAATCACTTTTATTATTGTATTATCTTTTCCATTTGCTTTGAATTTTTAGCCGATAGGTCTCAATTAAAATTAGGCGGCTACCCTCACTCTCGTAGTCCGCTAAGACGGTAATCCGACACAATTGGAGAGAGATCAGATACAAAACCAACGATTTTACGTGCTTCCCGAGGCAAACATCGCAAACATACTGATTCTAGCCTGCTACTAAGCATTTCTTGACATTAAAACCAATTGGGCCAAAACTGATTTTGGTCCGTCCCGTAATCGAAACTGGGACTACATAATCGCTAACATTTATAACTAAGTGGACTGGACAAAACCTAACACAATATTATTTTATCCTGTATCGTGTAGGCAGTTTACAAACATAAATTGCACAAGGACAAACATCCGTACCCGGAACAATTATTTAAAAAAACGTGACGGATCTGTACCCCACTAACTCAATGATCACTAATTGTCGAGACGTGCCTTGCACTGCTTAACATGCATGAGGGCAATGAAGAAATTTTAAAGCGCATTGTTACCTGCGACAGAAAATAGATTCTGTTTGACAATTGCAAGAGCTCAGCAGGTTGGTTGGATCCCGGTTCAGCACCTAAACAATGTCCTAAACGGAAACTTACCCCAGGAAAAGGGTGGTTACTGTTTGGCAGTCTAGCGCCGGTGTAAATCATCACAGCTTGTTACCGAACGGAATGAGCATTACTGCAGATTTGTAGTGTGAATAATTTTTTTTATAGGATAGGGTGACAAACGAGCACACAGTCCACCTGATGGTAAATGGTTGCAGTGGCCATCTATCCTCGATTAAGAAGCAAAATGCAGATGCGTTGTCACCCGTGAGGATTAAGATGAAATGCCTCGTTTCCAGTAAAAATAAAAAGGGTCTCCGGTTCTCTCTGTTCACGAAACACAGCAGCATTAAGCTACTATTTCACGCTGGTATTCTGTGAGAGCGGGGTCCTTCCCCGGTCGAGCCGACCCATTCGTGCTACAACTATACTTCTAATATAACTGCAGCATGGCTCTATCACGTGTAAAAATGAACATAATGATGGAGAAGCTTGCACGTCTCCAACTAGCTTTGGTCAATCGCTTGTCCCCGCTGCTCCATTAAAACAAACTGTCTCCAAGTTACAAGAGCTGGTGTTGGAAGCCTTTCGTCGTCCGCTGTAATCATCAGACCTTGCGAATACAGACTTCTACTTTTTCCAGAATTTGGATAACTTTTTGGCGGGAAAAAAATTCAATGCATGAGTGGCAGTAGAAAATGCATAGATGAATACTTTGATTAATAGAAATAAAAAAGACCGAAAAAAAATTACGTTAACTTATTTTATAAAAATCGGCAATTTTATTGGTAAAGACTCTAATATGTCCTGTCATACGTTATAAGGGCCGTTGCCGTGACGTTTGATTACGTTTACATGACTTGATTGTTAAAAATACATCGCCACGTTGAAAGCCAAAGCCAGCGACATTTGTTTAAATTTGAAAGGATGATAACGAGTCGAAACAGTGCTGAGGAAAGAGTTCAGTTTGTTGCGCAATATAAATGTAAGATCTGCAAATTCGCCGTCGTGGAATGTGTAACGTGGACTTTGTAACGTGATACTGTCTGTCAGCGGGTTGATGACCGTGAAACTAGGGCGACCTCGGTTATCGTTGCATTACTAACTTAACTTGACTGAACCCTCATACGCTCATCCGCCGACGCCAACTTCACGAAAAGGAATGACGTTCGCGGAAGTTAGTCGAATTTCACGTCCGGCACGCTGTTGTGGTCCTAAAAGAAATGGTATGGATAGAATGTATGAGTTTGTGGAAACTCGCCACAAGATCGATAATGCCGGGGTTCCTCGCGGAGAGATGTCGGTTAAAATACGTCCGTAACCAGCGTGGGATCGCCGTTAGTAGAACTCTACGTGTTGTAGGGTCCATCACCATACAGCTCTACATCTCCCGTTTAGATAAAAGTACGTCGTAAAAAGATGTGTTGCTCTTCGTGAAAGTATGGAGTGTAGAAGTAAGGAGTACAGACTGTTTGTTAAAAAGTGTCCATTGAAAACCGTTAAATAAGGGTGACGCTACTATAGCTACGGGGTAAATTTTAAAGAACGTGCCGAAAAATATTAGTGGGATAGACGACTTTTTCGAGGTTATATTTACTAAATAAAATTATTCTAGATTTTAGAGCTACTGAGCAGTTAAGCAGCACACTTCAAATCGACTACAACTGCTACGTTCATTTCATCCCAGTAGCTACTCCTGCGCTGTTGTGGAGAGTTTTTGAACTGTTATTTACCGCTTACAGATGGCCACTTTTTCAACTATTCTGCTATGGGAGTTGGTACTCCTTACTTCTACACTCCATAGTACTCCGGGTTAGCATTGACATCGGAACGTCAGTCACCTCAGTCCCCCACGGAAATTAAAAATAATTCAAATTAAACACGAAAAAGTAAAGTAGTTCTAATCAATGTGTAGTCTTCGTGTAAATAAGAAATCGTTAGATCCGATACTTTTTAAACTTCACATTTGGTGGGAATTAGCTTTGTATGCAAAAGTGAGAAACTTTGCATACAAAGCAATTTCAGCCTAAAAAATTTTCTTAAAAAAGTGTCTTTGAAGAACTGCATTCTACTATGGCACACAGTGCTTCGTCCTATTACATAGTGACATCTGGTGCTGGTTAGCGGTCAGACACTGTAGAGTCTACATAACCTGAAGATGCCTGGTGTAGAGGCGAAACACGTGTCCTATTATCGTCGATGGTACGTTTTTCCTAGAATAGTGGTGTGGGAGTAGTGGTGTTGGAAGTAGTGATGTTGGAAGTAGTCGTGCTGGGATTAGTGGTGACGGGATTAGTGCACGCAATTGAGGAAGGGCGGAGACAGTATTTTATGCCAGTTCACCGCCTGCAACTTTACAAGGCGCAGGTTCGGCCGCATATGGATAACTGTTTCCATCTCTGGGCCGGGGCTCTACAGGGCAAGCTCCTTCCATTTGATCGCATGCAGCGCAGAGCTGTTCGAATCGTCGGTGACCGAGCTCTTTCCGATCGGCTTGACTCACTGGCACTAGGAAGAGATGTTGCATCACCTTGCGTATTTAATCGCATTTACCACGGGGAGTGCTCTGAGGAACTGTTCGGACTAATTCCAGCCGCACAATTTTACCATCGCACATCGCGACAAAACTCACGATACAATCCATACCATCTGGATGACTGGCGATCCACCACCGTGCGATTTAAAAGAAGTTTTCTACCTCGCACAACTTACTTGTGAAATCGACTAGCACCAGAGATTTTTCCGGACCGACGCGACTTAGGGACCTTCAAGAAAAGAGCGTACTCCTATTTAAAAGGCCGACAACGCATCTGTAATTCTCTGGTGTTGCAGTTGCTCATGGGCGGTGGTAATCACTTACCATCAGGTAACGCCGTATGCTCATTGCCCCCTATCCTATAAAAAACACACACACACACACACACAATTATCCATATATTTACAAATCAAAACACTACAAGATGTACGTATATGCACTGTAGTTTTGTAAAATGCGTACTGGTGTCATAATTACTCTTAAAAAATAACCCTGTATATTATGTCCACACAGTTTTAGTAATATGTTAAAAGATTTTTTTTTCTTTTCTTTATTACTTTTCTGAATCGGCGGTAGAAAATGTAAATATTTACAAGTTTTACAATGTTACAAAATGCTGTTGGTTCTATCGACAGTAAATTAATTAATGGAGTCAGGCGTTAATTTGCAGAATCCATTATAATCAAGATAATAACAGTTACTTTGCAACCTTCCGCTCAATAAAATAAAATGATGTGTCTTACCTAGTTTGAAGAGCACCTAAAGATGAATATGCTTTACAATAGTAGATTTGTGGGTTGAAGTCCCATATATTAAACACATATTATAGTAAGGTCTATGACACAAAATCAATAATATAGAAGGTCTCTATGAAGTATAAGCATTACAATACTAGACTAGTGGGTTGAAGTCCTATATATTAATGACTTACGATAGTAAGGTTTGATACAAAAGGATTATTATAGGTCTCTATGATGAATGAGCATTACAATAGCAGGGTTGTGGGTTGAAGTCCCGTATATTAAAGACATATGATGATGAAGTTTGAGCGCTGGTCGAGCCGGTTAAAAGCAGTTTCTCTCTGTACGTGACGACGGCAGTGCTCACGCACTCGCACACATGCATCTTAGGGCCCGCCACATTAGACATGGCGTTATTTATTTGTTAAAAGTTATTTGTTAATTTTTTTAACAGATAAAATTAACAGTTAAAAATATTGCTTCTTTTGTAGTGAATTTTTATTTTTAATCGATTGTGTTCATATTATTGCTTAAACTTTACGCATGAAATTTTAATTCAATAAACATTTCGTTATATTTTAATAGGTACAGGAAGTCTCTTTATTATTGAAGTCTAATTGAGCAAGGCGTATTTAAAGATTTATTAATTCAATACTTATATTATATTACGATTTATAATACATTGTGTATTATTTACAATGATATTGTACAAAAGCAATATGATAGTAGAGTTATGGGTTGAAGCCCTAATATTAAAGACATATAATAATAATTTCTATGAAATAAAGCAAGTATGTGGAAGGTCTCGAATACGTAAAAGCATTATATTAATAGAAAAGGAACCTGAAAAGGATTATTATAGTGTCGTGTATGCTTCACGAGCAACTGAGACCGAGGTAGACTAGGACTCGCTAACCGATGTGTCATAGACATATCATCTTAGTGCCGGTGGTAAGTGGGATTGTTGTAGCAATACGGCTTTCCGCGAACATCGCACACCCATAACGTTTATGGGCGGCATCGTAGCGCATAGCGATACGTCGTCTATCTTTAGGATCGGGATTTGTGTATGTGGTATCACTTTTAAGTGTAACAAGCTTACTCAACTTCATGTCTTGGTGCAATAGCGCTATGATACGGGGAGTTTCGTTCACTGGCGTCTTAGAAGCGTGCTATTTTAATAAGTTGGTGTTATATTTTAGTTATAAATAATACAAATTTTGTTACCAAATTTGATAGGGATCATATACGCATGACTTGCATGACCCGTATGATAGTTACATTGATTCTTACTGCTACTTGAGGTATTGCGTCTTGCGATGGATCTACAATTACCATTGCTGCTTTTGTTGCGACGTTGACAAATTCGCCAAGCAATTTAATGCGAAACATTAGATATCATTGTGCATTGCGTTTATTTATAATACGGCTGCAGGCATGTGTCACATAATGCATATTTCCTAAGTTGTGGTGAAATCGGTTTTGGAAGTAATCGAGCGCTAATTCGTTTCTATTGTCTTATTATTATTATTTCTGTGACGTAACCCCACCCATCGACCATGTATTGAATGGTTTTGGAGGTAATGATATTGGGTGTAGTGGAGGCAGTGCACGCAATTGTGGATAGGGAAGTGCCAAACTTGGTAAGACACACAATTTTATTATTCAAGCGGATCTTATGTATTTAATTTAGTGCTGTGTGTCTTTAATTTAGTCTTCAGTGATGATGAGCGTATCAACAATTTAAAAATTGTGGTTTTCACATTCTAAGCAGAGGGATAGTTAAAGTGTATATATTCTCTATTACATCCACCCTATCAATTAATTAATAGTATGGGCTAATTCATAGGTACATCGCCGATTTGCCGCTAGACCCGTTATGCGAAAGGACAAATTGTTTGTTTTGTTGTGTTTTGATAAATTATGTCCTTTCAACATTGTATTCGAGCCTATATTATTTATATTATATAAACGTTCAATAAGATCCGATTATATACGGTCAAGTTTTTATCTTTGTATTAATGTGTATAATATATACTTCCTGGGCTATCGCTGTTGATAGCTTTCGACAGGAAGTTGCGCCGGTATCGTAGTAGACATTGTCTAGGAAAAGAAGCTCACATTTCTTAGTTACTGTCAATTAAAGGACATATAATTATTATCTCAAAATGCAAATTATGGGTATATTAATATTGAAATAATGTGTCATGTAAAATACAATTATTTTTGGTCTGGCTAAGATTTTGCAATTTAATCTAATATATTTTTCTGGTAGTTCTCTCAGTCTCTGATGTAAATAATATTATATTCGTTTATAAAATTGTTAGACCTCTGCTGCTGTTCGGAGGATTTGCCTCAACTAACGCGCTGTCGCGACCGTAATACCAGCCGTCTTCACGTTTGTTGCTGCTACACGCTTCATATGACCTTGACGTGACGTAAAATATGTGGGTATATTTGTGCTTGCGTACTGCCAAGGGACCAAGTTTTGTTTCAACTTCGCCAGTTATTTTGCTGTGAGTTACAGTACAGTCCCAATTTTCGATATATAAATATTTATTTTACTGTTACGGTTCACTGCCTCCTGCTACAGTATTCCATTCTGAGTAATGTTGAGAGTCAACCATAAACTCAAAATTATCCATAAAAAAGACCCTTAAAATAATAAAATTATTCTTATTTAACATTTTAGCAATGTTACGAGAATAACAGGTAATGTTAGGTATCACTAGAAAGCTCCAAAATGCGGGCGATACGATTTTACAAACCCGGGTACTATCGTGTTGTTCGAAGTCTACCTTTGTAATCTTATCTTACAACGAAAAACTTATCTGTTCATTCTTTACTTGTATAATATAGAGGTATAATTAAGCTAAAAAATCAGAAGGGCAACTTTGGGTAACGAACGGTATCGGATCGGATATCCGCCACATAAGTGCGTTCATCAAAATTTGAATTTCCTAGTGTTCGTAGTACAAAAATAACTTTTGCAGCGTGCCAGTACCTATATAATTTTTTATTTATTTAATGTTTTTCTCTTCTCTCCCTAGCTTTATTGTCTAAGTGATTTCATGGTAAGAACATCATTTTTACACGCTTTATATGACCACGGAATTTACGCAAATATATATGTATGTATATAATGGAGTTTTATACCACAACTAACAGCCTTTATCAGACGTCTGAATAGTCTGAAATTTTACAAATGTTTTTAGAACCGGTGATACTATATAATCATAAATGAATTAATATCTATGACCTAGTATACTCACATGAAATATCATATCTTATGCTTACATAATCGTCAATTTTAAACTTTAACGTTATAATTATTAAAATAGTAATTAGTAATACAAATAAGATGATATTATGTTTTTGTACGCTGTCTGCGCAAAATTGCTATATTTTACTCTATTTTCGAAGAAAACAGTATTGATCACGGATTTAGAAAAGATTTTGAATGGTCCTCAAACCGAATATTTGTAAGTTTATATAAATACAAGTGTAAATTATACTAGCATATTTTAAAACGCCATTATTTTGTAGTACAAACGTAAACGTTAAACGTACGTTTCAAGTCAAAAGAATCTTCACTGCCTGTAGCTAATATTTTTTAATATAAATTTAAGATCATTTCTACTTAATTCATGCGCATATTATAAATAAGAGGGCCATGTTAGCTAGCTCAGGTTGCTAAGCGCTCGCCGTAATTTCACATTATACGAGCAACTCGGCTTCGATCATTGTTACTACTGTGGTTAACAACAAGCCTTCCGACAAAGGTGACCTTGCCAGTTTCCAATAACGTATATGTAACGTAGACATAGATGTAAGACTAAATATCTTTTGACCGTACAAAGCCCTTGGTTAACGGGTGTGCGTTGGGCGTACTTAGAAATCGCTGTTGTGGGCCGCGGAGACGCTTGTTGTCAACCCCGCGAGCGCAGTTTCGTGGTTTACAACGACGTTTACGACCGCAAGTGCGCACACATTTAATAAAATAGCAATTTCACATTAGCGAAATTGTATAGGAATTGGGTTATAATTGTATGTAAATTTTATAAAACGGTGAATATAGAGTGTATAGAAATTTTATAGAGATCGTTTATTTTATATATTATTTATTCTAAAAAATATTAAATAGGTTAGATTATACATATTAATCAAACAATTATTTTGTATAAATTTACTGTATTCATTCCTTTCCCAACCAAGGCCTTGACCTCACGGTTAAAAAGTATGCAAGGCCCTAGACATGTGTCAATCATGCATGATTCGTTCATTTGAGCTGGTACACTTAAAAGTATTGATGGTTCATTCATTTGTTTCTGAACTTACCACTA
>DWHP01002969.1:0-13853 GCA_018247895.1 Parnassius honrathi
AGTTAAATATACGCGATAAAATCCGTAAAAACTAGTATTATTTCAATGTGTAGTGTTCGCGTAAATATAAGAAATCAAAACGAGTGAGTATCTCTACGATCTGAGCAGTGACGTATACACCGTATAATTCCCTACCCGATTGACCCAGACAGCTGCTGCGTAAGTTGTTATAGGAACATATGTATACAGAACGCGAAGGGCCGGGTAACGAATGATCCAGGAGGAAGCCGACACCCGCGGCATCTAGCCGAAGCATCCCCGGCCCTAACTCCCATGTCCTTCACATGCTTAATAAAAGACTGACTATTGTCTAGCGTAACGCCCAATACCTTAGTCGCTTATACACCTATTTTATTGAGTTGCTTCCTATCCTTATTATAGGTGGTCGCAACAACCTGCCCTTGAGGGTCCATGACTTTGCGGAGGAAAAAAATAGACGATTCCTTCCCCCCATGATTCAACTAGCTCTAGTCCAGTCTAGGCCGTTCCCTCTATGTCAGTCCTAGAGTTCGCCTCAATCAAGAGCGTTGCGTCGTCTGCATACGGTACCATTTTTGCATTTGGGGGAATGGCACCCTCAAAAAATCAACCAGCTGTAAATTCAATAGGGTCTGTGTTTCCATACCACACATTCGCCAACAAAAATGCCCACCCGTCTGTTGGTGAAGTAATCTACCAACATTCGACAGATGTTGGATGAATCCCGCCCTGTTTGACCTTCGGTATCATCGGCAACCATGCATTGTGCATGACCCCGATATATTTAAGAAGATCTGTACATACTTGCATTGCGAATCGCTCGCAGTACGAAACACGTCTTGCAGCGCCGTGACAGTAGACCGGCCTGGCGAAAACTCATGCTGGTAGTCCGATATACCCTTTATTAAGCTTGGGGTACATCGGAGCAAACTCCGTTTTTAATTTTCCCAAAAAAGGGAAGGAGCGTAATCGGGCGATACGCCTTGGGGTCCATCAATGACCTGCCGTTACATTTCGGAATTACTACCAACTGTCCATTCTTCCATACACCCGGGAAAACTCACTCTTCCACACACTTGCTATATACCCAGTAAAATTCCCTGGGTGCGGTTTTCCACACATTCTTGAGCACTTTTGCAATAAACTCGTTCAGTCCCGTTGCAATGTTGGGCAACGCCCTGACACTCAGTGGTTGGAGAAACGACAGCCGATCCAGATGGAGTGAAGGAACGCATCATCGTCAGGGCACAGAGCCCAGAGCAGGTCCCACATGGGCTCCCTCACCCACCCAAGTGTCGCTCCGCGTACTTAATGGCATTAATAACGTTACTGGGAGGACGATATCTCCCTCTAGAAATCTGATATGCTCGTCGCCGTGGGTCGGCATTTCTCATCTCCGACATTTTCTTTAAATGGGCCGGCTAAGTATTCCCCATACACTGTCCATATTGCGATCTTACGTTATGGAAACGTTCCATAGCTAATTCCTCAGACCTGCCTCCCTTCTATTTAGTATTCTGCCGTGCCCTTCTCGCATTACATACTTTCTTCCACATTCCATCGAGTTCAGGCGTCCACCAATCGTAGCCACCCTCCCGTCTAGGGCGCACATTCCTCGGGACATCCTCCGTAGGTCGAACCACAATATCCGTGAACTGCGTACAAAGTCGATCAGCTGGCTGTCTAACTTTCAACGCACCCATTCGTACAGAATAGTTCCGTGAAAGAAGTCCCAGTTTACCCCCAGTACCGGAAATTTAAAAAGAGAAATCAGGTTCATATGACCGTCTATTTATGAAATTTTAACAGACTTCAAAAAAAGACTATCAATCAATTCGGCCGTAAGTTTTTTCGTAATACGATATCACCGGTTAGGTGTTAATTGAACGATGCAGTAAATTTTTATTTACCGTTAGAATAACGTGTGTGCGTGTGTGGTTCCGTACGTTCATAGTTATATTTTATATTAATATGATCAAAAACGAAAAACCAAACTACCGAAACTATCAAAAAACTCTTAAAACTTTGCAAACAATTAAAGAGCAAACCACATCGACATCGATTTGTGTATTTACACAAAACTCTTGAAATCATTACCATGTTTTTTTTTTACATTTTTAAGTTACATATTATGAGCACGCGGCTTTAGAGTGACATAAGCAAGCTACTTAATGTATACTCTAAGGTCTCTTCTCTTACTTTACTACTGACATTATTATCTTATGTCCTGTGGACTATAGCTAGGGCTGCCGCCCGTTTCTATTTTATAGTAAAGTATTGTACGGTATTTCGGGCCAACCTACTTTAAATTTTATGAGACCAATAAGGTACGTGAAAATACTTAACTATTTTATTTATTATTATTAAAGTTTATTCACTCTTACCTTATTGGAATCGGATGGAAACACAGATGTTGGCATGTCGGCCATATGATGAACGATATAGCAAACCGTTTAGTTCAAATGCTTGGTAAGTCAACAACGAAAGGGTGGAAACTGGCCGCACGTCTGATTATCCGATGGTGGAAGGAAGAGGGAGGAATTAAATCATCTCTCCGAAATGCATTCTGTAGAAAACCGAAAGACTAGCTAGTTTGCGTGGTCGAGACCGGTAAGATTGCTTTTGACCAAATTTGGGTCATCGATAAGCTTCTTAGCACGCCTTTTCATTGATTCCAAAGCTACTAGATGGTTTTTTGCAGCACCAGCCCATATATGGCAGCAATAATAATAATCCTCCAGACCGAATTTCGGCCACGGCGGCCTGTCTCAACGGAGGCTAGCCATCGGCGCAGGACGGGATTATAGTGTCCAAATGTATGCGCAAGCACAGGTGCACTCTTTATTCGCTCACTCTCATAATCCGATGGGACGGTAAACCGACATGACCGGAGAAAGATCCGGCGCAGGACCAACGGCTTTACGTGCTTTCCGAGGTACGGGATGAGACACCGCTAACTTCCTGACTCCGGGTAACTACTGTGAATTTCTTGACGGAAAAACTCAATAATGAATTTTTTGGACCGACCCAGGATTTGAACCCAGGATCTCATGATCAGCAGTCGCACTACTACAACCACTAGACCAACGGTACTCCATGCACGACCGAACTTGCGCTTTATATAAAGTAAGCAGCTATCTCGGCGTGAAGTATCGCCGCACATTTGCAAGGACTCCTAGCTTCCCTGCAGCTGCTTTAGAATTAGACTCAATGAACCGTCCGAAGTTCAGATATCAGAATATCTCAACCCCCAACAACTGAAGGCGGTCGGTGTATTCCAGTGATACATTTCGGAAATGACCCAAAAGCGCTGGCTCCTTTTTGCTGCGATGAGAAACGCTTGTGTTCGGGAGGTGTTGAATATTACAAGATTGGCGTCGCCCTATTTGAAGACTGTCTGTAGTGTGAGATTCACACGCTCTGTCGTAGCTTCCCTTTCGAACTTTATTTGATTCCGAGTGACCCAAGGACTTAGTTAGTTTCTCTCCACAACTGAGGTATCGTATGCATACTCATAGATACCGAGCATAAGCAGAACATTAATATACAGCTAGAATAGAGTTGCGGAGGGAACGGACCCCTGAGGAACACCAGCGTTAGTCGTCACAAGATCGGATAAGCACCCATTGACGACGATCCGGAGAGACCTATCACTCAAAAAGTCTTTTACCCAATCAACCAGATCAGGGGCGCCGTACGCTCGAAACTTACCCAAAAGGCTAGCGTGCTAAACTCTGTCAAAGACCTTCAAGACATCAAGGAAATACGGGTATACGATCTGGTCCACCAGATTTATTCACGTCTAGGCACAACAAGGTTTTAAGAACCTCCTTATTTGTGATACGAACTTCCGACAGAGGTCCCGCAATGAGGTAATTTACGTGGAACGTTATTGCCACTGTCCAGACGTAAATTGTAGGCAAAGAGAGACGCGAACAAGTCCGTCCTCAGCAATATGCGTCATTGTGCCATCAGGTCTTACCAGCGGAGTAGGCCAACGGAAGTTTATCTCGACCGCTTTAGCAAGAGACCAAAGAGCTCTAGAGCCTGATGGTCTGACAGAGAGTTTTGCGCTAATATTTTTAATGCGATCGAGACTGGCTTTCCGTAATGTTTTAGAGTTGGTGAGCCTGATTGAAAGTTCTCTTCTTGGAGCTAATATTCGGAGCTTTGCGGTTTCAGGCATCAACCCAGGATAGGTTTGCTAAATTCTTGCACCTTTCAGCTTGGGCGCCTCCAGCGTTAAACCAAGGGCGAGCTTTGCTACCGGTGAGAGCGTCGGAAAAGCGGATAAAATACACCATAGCTTGACGCAACACATCGGTTATGCATCCGCGCAGCTCGACGGATCCGCAAAGGAGAAACAGACCTCCCGCCAGGGACAGGATGCAAAAAAGTGTCGCGTCTCATCCCAATCGGCTAACTTATACCGCCATATTCGTCAAACACCTTGACTCGTAATCAGGTGGAGACTATGACGATACAGATTTCACCAGACAGTGGTCAGATGTACTCAAAGGGGAGGTAACCTGTGCTTCGTGTCTATCCGGTTCTGTACTCAGCAGAAAGTCCAAGCAATTGACTGTGTGACCGACTATAGGTACATCTTTCAAGATTTTATTTTTAACTTCCCAGTGGGAGGTTATTGTAATGGTTCCGACTTTACAAATTAGAAATTTTAACATATCTCCACGTTCCAAAGTCTTTAGAGTCGAATAGTATGGTTTTTATGAGGATATCCGTGTGCGCGAATGTACGTACGTATGCATGTATGTATGTATATTTAGATTCAATTTTCGTCTCGTGTATCTCGAGAATAAAAAGTGATATTGACATGGAGCCAGTTTCATTTAACACACAATTATGTAACTTAGACCTTATAAAATTTTGAGCAAAATCGGTCAAGTCGTTTTTTGTGCCTAATGAAAAATTGTAAAAAATATGATATTTTTTATTATTTCCACAGGGAAGTTAGTCGTGTGGACTTTTCGGGTCGCACCTAGACCGTTTTTTTATTTGTAAAATTGCAAGCAGTTTGACGATCTGTCATACCCTATTTTAATTTATACCTAGTTTAAAATATTGCAGATCACCCCAGAAACTTTGCTTGAATATCACTCTTTGTTCTCGAGATACACGAGGCGAAAATTGAATCCGAACATACATACATACATACATACATACGTACATGTGCACACACAGATATCCTCTTAAAAACCATATTATTCGACTCTAAAGACCTGGAAACGTCTTTAGAATACGTGGAGACATGTTAAAATTTCAAATTTGCAAAATCGGATCCATTACAATAACTTCTTGGGAAGTTAATATCTTAACTTTCGGTATCCTTGGGGACAGTTAAAGAATGAAAAGTCGACATTCCTATTGTTATTTAAGCAGCCGTATGCTATGTAGTAACTTTTGGCTTTTTGAGTATTATATTTAAATAAAAAATCAAAAATAAATATCAAGGTGCCAAAATACATATAACAGAAAAATACTTTTTTGTCAACTTAAGGTCAGACTTCAGCTCAACCGCGCGAGTGACAACCTCACTGTATATTTTCATGCCTAAAGCGCGGAGTGAGACAGGCCTGTAACAACTAAAAAATAAAATAGTTGCGGTTCCTGCCTGTCCAGTGAAACAACTATGAAAAATACTGTTAAGAGCTTGGGGTTCTAGACAATTAAAAACTGCCGAGTGAATTACCAAAATTGACCCTAATTACAACTTTAAACCACACTAATAACAAAACACAATTGTACTACTGATCACTTTAGTTCGCAGTTGTAACGCTTTGAAAAATTCGCTTGTAACGCCAATTCAATACTAACTCGGCTCGCGGTTTATAGCGGCCTTAGATAGTTCCAGAGCCTTCTACTCTAGAAACATCTAGAATGTTCGAATACATACCGGTCCCGACTGAATAGGTGTCTATAGTTCTAGAAAGTTCTTCCATAGAAATTTTTAGAAGGATCTTGACTCTCCTAGTTCTGCTACTCGATACTAAAAGACGCTAGTGGTTACTAGAGTCGCAATGTACCAGGCATTAATTGTGGCGCGCACAACAGCCCCCTCCTAAGTTCTGCTCGTCCCGAGCATTATTGGCCCCTCAATAACGCGCTAGTCGATCCACATTGACGATCTTAGTAGTACCTTTTGCACCTTTCTGTACCCGGTAGCTTACGTCATTGATCCTTATTACAATCTGGTACGGTCCGTTCCACTTAGCTTGAAGCTTAGGAGAGTTCCCTCTTTGCGAGCTGGATTGTGCAACCACACTAGTGAACCTTCATCGCACCCATATGTCGTACACGTCGTGCTCATAAATGTCATTTATTTTGTTCCGCAAGTCATTTGCATAATCGGTTATAATGCGTGGGGCATCGGGTGGTATTCCAGTGATTGGGTCTGCAGGCAGCCGTAATTATCTTCCAAATTTTGCAAAAGCTGATGTCACTGATGTACTTTTGTGAACAGCGCTTTGATATGACAACAAAAACGGTTGTATGTGCTTGTCCCAGCCTCGTTGACGATTTTCCACAACTTTTGCTAGGTACCTCTCCAATGTCTGATTAAATGGTTCTACCATTCCATCAGATTTTGGGTGGTAAGTTGTTCTTGTATTATGAGTACCCATAACTCGGCAAGTTTCCTCGAATATTTAAGACTCAAAATTCCTTCTTTGATCGCTGTGAAACTAAAGGTACTCCAAAACGACAGCTTCTTGATTTGGAATAGCGAAGACGCCTGGCCTGGCCAGTTAGTGAAGTAATCCATCACAACCATGAAAATTACTTGTAATCACTTTCACTTTTCGGAAACGGTCCCGCAACGTCAAGGGCTATCCTCTCCCATGGTGCACCAACATTGTACAATTTCAATGCACTTCTACTACGAGTCTGAGGTTCCTTTACAGCCGCACAATTTGTACACCAGTTCTCGACAACGTCACGACAGTGAACCCAGTAAAACCGTTCTCGGATCTTCAGTAGAGTTCATTTAACTCCCAAATGGCCTCCTGAACAACCATTATGGTATAGCTGTATGACAAACATCCGGTACTTCAGCTTTAGGGACAACCATTCGCAATTGACAGCTGCCTCCCCGACAATTATCCCATTTACGGTACACAACTCCATCTTGAATCAGCAAGCTGTCCCATTGGGCCCAATAGCTTTTCGTGATCGAACTCATCGCTGAGACGTCACTCCACTTGGACTTGGGAGCACTGGCCCAGAATCGGCTTCATGTAATGAATTCTTAAATTTTCGCGAATACTACACATTAAATAAAACTGTTATTTACGGATTTTTGTATATTACGGATTTTACGGCTTCATGTCCTAATATTTCTGCTGTGAATGTTGTAGGCTGTCCTTCCACTCGTCGCTGAGGTGGTCTGACCTGAGCATCCTCGCAGATACAGATACCACTTCGTTACCTTCTTGCCTAGTACAACGCTTGCAGCCTTCAGGACAAGGTCTTGACAATGCATCTGCGTTGACATGAGATTTCCCGCTGCGATGTTCGATCACAAAGTCGTATTCTTGCAGTAGTTCGACCATCTCGCAACTTGTCCTTCTGTATTTTTCAACTGCAATAACCATTTCAGTGTGGCATGGACAGTTCGTAAGTGAAGTTTCCATCCCAGAAGATATTTGCTAAAATGCTGCAACGACTTTACCACAGCAAGCAAATCCCGTCTTGTGGCACAATAGTTCTTTTCCAGCTTTGACGATTTGCTGAAGCACGCTATTACAACGTCTTGATCAGTTCAATCGTCGTTAAAGTACTCGCTGCCGACGTTCCGCAAAAAATGTCGCAACTGGCTGCTCCACAGGCAGTCACTGGCACTTACTGACCACAAGCTTGTTTAATAAAAGGCCTTTTCAAAAAATACATATACGTTAAGGTTCTATTTTGCTGTACGAAAGCTTAGATTCTTACTATAATTTTAAGATAAGGTACCTATACCAATATGCAGACTACCATGCATGAATGTTTAGGCTATGGCAGAATACCAGGGTTTGTGGGTCTCCTACATTCACTGAGCCATAGACCATTTAATCTCCAACTAGCATAATAAGATTAACTATATTATTATATTAGTGAATATTAACTATGTGGGTTTATAATAATACTTCCTATTTGGGGTATCTCCAACTAGCATAACAACATTAACTATATTATTATATTAGTGAATATTAACTATGTGGGCTTATAATAATACTTCCTATTATTATTATTATTATTACCTAGTAGATAAACATGTTCAATAAGTTCACACACAGCAAATCTCGATTTTTGGAAGTGTATATTCTATGTTACTGTGTGTTACTTTGTATTTGTTTATGTAATGAGTTTGTTTATGTTGATAAATTTGTACTTCTTTTGAGACAAGTACAGACTTTTATTCTTATTATCACCATTCGGTTGAGACAACACACCGCCAAGTCCTATATCACTTGCGTCTGTGTCAACTATGGATTCATTGCCCGCATAAGGGTATCCCAAAATAGGTGTTTTGCACAGACGATCCTTGAACTCCTGGAATGCGATGTCGCAACTTTCATCCCAGCAGAAATGTCGCTTCTCCTCGGTTAGCTTGTGCGGAGGCTTGTGAAGAATTGCACAATCCAAACGGCATAACTTTAAATTGCCACAGACCATTTCCTGTCGAGAATACAGTTTTCTCCTTGTCCTTAAGGTAAATTTAAACTTACCAGTAGCCCCTATTCAGGTCCAGCGTGCTAAACCACATTACTCCTTGGCAAGGGATAGCTGTTATTCTTTGTAACGTCATTCAGACGGCGGCAGTCAACACAAAACCGTATGCTACCGTTTTTCTTTACCAGCATCACAGACGAACACCATGGACTAGATGAAGGTTCAATAACACCATCCTTCACCATTGCCTCAATCACGGTTTCCACTTCCTTTTCACGTACTACCGGCAATCTTCCTGGCCGCTGACGGATAGGCAATTCTTCTCGTGTAAATTTCTTATATAAATCGTTTGACGAGAAAATATCGGCGTACTTGAGTAACAAATTCTTCGCCTTGACCATGTGATTTGGAAAGAGAACGCGGCGACAGTCTTCTAAAAGTATGGTCACTCTCGTTTGTGGACCCTTGCTGGGGGTCCCAGTCGATAGATATTGAACCAACGCAACCAATCCACTTCCTCATAAGTATCAACTACTACTAGACTAGGTGTCGATAGTTCTAGAAAGTTCTTCCATGTGAAATTTTTAGATGGATCTTGACTCTCCTAGTTCTGCTACTCGACACTAGAAGACGCTAGTGATAACTAGTGTCACCATGTACCAGGCATTTATTGTGGCGTACAACAATACCTCCCTATCAGGCAATCTATGGGAGAGGCCATGTTCAGCAGTGGGTTATTCATAGACTGAGTTATATTCCACGTGGAGATTATTTAGGTTACGTGTGTGCATATGCTTACATATAAGAACGTGCATGCGTGTTTTTTTTATTTTTCATTTTATAAGGTACACATACAGACAGTAGTTGTGCACGCATGTGAGTGCGAGCATACGTGAGCGGGAGTGTACTGTGTAGTGGGAGTGAGTGTGGTTAAGTACGTGTACATGTACTTGTGCGTACGCGAGCATGCGTGCATGCACCTATATCGAGGCGGCGGTGCTTGTCGCAACGGTAAAGGTAGGCGAGGCAGTTGTCGGCGTGCACGGCTCGCGCGCGCGCGCGCGTCTGTATGTGTGTGTGTGTGTGTGTGTGTACACGTGAGCGCGTGGGCACGTACTTATCTCGAGCTGACGGTACATATCGCTGCAGTAGAGGTAGGCGAGGCAGTAGTCGGCGTGCACGTCCTGTGTGTCCGTGTGTACGTGTGAGTGCGTATGCACGTACCTATCTCGAGGCTGCGGTACTTGTCGCTGCAGTAGAGGTAGGCGAGGCAGTAGTCGGCGTGCACGTCCTGTGTGTCTGTGTGTACGTGTGAGCGCGTATGCGCGTACCTATCTCGAGGCGGCGATGCTTGTCGCTGCGGTAGAGGTAGGCGAGGCAGTTGTCGGCATGCACGGCGAGCGGTAGAGCACGTGCGCGCCGGTGCGACGCCGCCGCCGCGACGGCGCCCGACGCCACGTCCACCGCCACCGCCCGCACTACCTCTGCACAAGGTAATCGTTCACTGCCTTCTTGCTTTACTGGCCGGAATAGTACTCACGTACATACTTCGTACGATAAAATAGGAGTTTAATGATGATGTGTTTCGTATTGTGAGCGAGCAGAACCAGAGACCCTTCTTACTAGAAATGAGGCATTCCATCTGTCTTAAAGGGTGACAACGCATCTGTATTTTGATTCTTAATTGAGGATGTCTATGGACTACAGCATCCATTTACCATCAGGTGGACTCGTTTGTCATCCTTATTCTATAAAAAAACAGTCCATTATCCATACTTATAAATAAAATTAAAGTAACCGTTTGTAATGTCAAAATAACAGTTTTTAATAAATGCATATGAAAGTATATATGAAACTTTAAAAAAAAACAGTTTTTTTATAAATTAGTCTGTCTGTTTATCTGTTTATTCCGGCTAATATCCGAAATGGCTGGATCTATTTTGACGGAACTTTCACTGGCATATATCTGATATGATACAAGGAGTACTAAGGCCACTTTTATTTAAAAAAATGTGCAAAAAAACACAAAATTCAATTGTAATGATTTCTGGGCGGTCGAAGATGCGGGGAACAAACAGCTAAAGTCCAGTCGCGGAGCAGGAATAATTTCGTACAATGACCTCATTGCCTACTGACAGTGGTGTCAAACATTTTTGTGTTAAGTGTAGTTTACATGAAATATGTGAAGGAGAAAAAAAAACAAATTTACTAATGTATTATATAAATTATTGGTAAATTGTTTATTTTGATTTTAGTATAAACAGTTATGAAATCGAGTTACAATTACTAATTTGGAAGAAATAAAAAAAGGAAAATTCAAAATTCGGAATCCAATTTCTCTGTATCGGAGTTACTGCTTTCCGACGTCCCGCCTGTCATATTTATTGCAAAAGAATCTTTGTCTAGATTAAACTTAACGAATCAACAAAACCTCTTAATAATTAAAACAAGATAATTAAAATTAACAAACAACATCAAACTAAGAATAGATAACTGAAATAACTGTGTCCGAAAACTGAGCGATCACTAACACATCCCACGATAGAATGGCGTTTGTTCGTTATTTATAAATTATTAATTACGTCAAGCAAGGCCAAACAAAAATCACGTGCAAACAAGAACAAACCTTACAGTCTTACGGTCATTGCATCTATGCGAGGGAGACGCATTATACTAACGCGGGAGTGACAGAGACAGGTAATAAGACAGAGAGAGGTGGTAAACGAGCATACGGCTCACCTGATGGTAAGGATTACCGTCGCCCATGAACAACTGCAACACAATTCAGCTCTTCAGATTCTAAGAAGTCCGCCAATACATTTAAGAACAGCGTGGCTAACTAGTTGCTTCATAACTTTCTTAGAAATGCGAGGGCGATTGTGGCCAACAATTAAATGTATACAACGTGTCCCAAAATTCGACGGTCAGCGGGGAGTGGACAAATTAACGACTAAAGAAAAAATAGGGTGACACATTTTTTACCGTGACGATTGAAAGTTGATTGAAAGTTAAAATTGTCTAAAATTGCAAGAAAAAACTCAATTTTATTTTTTTGTTTAAACTTCAGGTATTTTTGTTTTATTTGGAACGGTGGTGAACATCTACGCTAATACGAAAGAAAAAATAACAGTGATATTTGTAAATAATACAGTAAATTTGTAGTTGTAGTACTAGACTAGACCTTAAGATAGAATTTTTGGACAGTCGATATAGGTCGGAACGCTATTTTTATGTTTTGTGATGTATGTATATTACTTTGAGACGAGCTAGCGTGCGAACCCACCTTTGTGCACGGGATCGGGTCCCTCGGTGAGGAAGAGCACGAGGTTGGGGTTGGTGTACTTGTAGAGCACGCTGCGGTCGGCCAGCGCGCGGCCCGGCGAGTGCGTGCGCTCGAGGCGGCTGCGCGCCGCCGCCGCCACGATGCGGTGACCCGCGGCCCCCGCTCCACCCAGTGCTACCGACCAAATTTTCTGCGCGTACGCGGACTGTACGAACATTAACAATACGTCACTTCTCCGTTATCGGATATTGAACGGACAGACGGCGACCAGATCTTCTTCGCGGACGCGACTGTACGGGCGATAACAACACGTCAGTTCTCCGTCATCGAGTACTAAACGGACAGACCGGAGGATCTGTGGTCTTAGTTATATTGTTGTACATATGCCCAAATATTTAAGCGCTGCTCAATTTTAAGATGACGTTATGTCTCGGGCTTTCTCTATCACTTTGTGTCGAAGTGACTGTGACACTTCGAGCCTTAACATTTTAAAATTGGATAGCGTTTGAGTATTTACCCAATAATCTTTAAAATTACATAAAAATATAAACTGTCACACCGATCATCCAAAGAGTTGGCAGAAACTACGGAGTTCTGTTTGACATAAACAAAAGACTCAACATCAGTAACTATCAGAGTTACCCGAGTTTCATTGACATTTGGAGAAAAGGTTATCCCCCTCTTACAACATACATAAAAAACATACGGTTGAATTGAGTACCTCCTCCATTTTGAAGTCAATTAAAAAAGCATGAAGATACAATCTGACTAACCTTGCCGTCGTACTTGAGCGCGTAACCCTGTACTTTAGCTGTTTCTCTATCTGCTACGTATATATACATGTCCTTCACTAAGCGCTCTGATGAAACGGGGAACACCTGCAAAATAAATAAAACAAACAATCTTGAGATTATTCCTCAAGATTAGCGATGATGACGATATTCACCTGTCATTAGCCGTTATAGAAATATAGAGACTAGTTTCTATAACGGCTAATGACACTTAAATATATACGCAGTACAATGCCGAGGCGAATACCCATTTGCTGTTACAATATATTAATTATGTAAAAATATACATATAACGCAACAATATATAATATATTATACAGGGTATTTTTGTAACGCTCCCGAAAACAAGGACAGACTATAGTACTAATGATACTGTTGACGATGGGATCAGGTTAAAATTGATCCCAATGAAAAAAAAATCATTTTTTCACAACGTTTTATTAGCTTTATTTACGCTCCATCATGTTAGTACAGCTTAATTAAACAATAATTTCATAAAAAGTCATGAACTGAAAAATAAAAGCAGCAGTGAAAATTAAAATAACTGATTATAGGGTCAACAAACGCGCGGACGCTGAACTCTTTTATTCAACTCGGTACGAAACCACAGAATAAATACGACGACACAATGCATAGGTATTACTGTACTTCACTCACTCTATCTTTCCCTTTCACACACGCGCTGCCGCCACCCGGCCAACCCGTGTCGCCTCGCAATTTCCAATGAAATTCCCGTTCGGCCGCCCGCCGCGGTTACCACAAGGACCAAGGACGCATGAGCTACGCAGTACGCGTTTGTTTCGGCGGGAATTGATTATTAATTTTAGTTTTTGAGACAGTTCTGTGTCGACGTGCGCGTTTATACTAGCTTATCTATGGCATGAGCAGTTTAGTTGTTTTGTGTATTAAATTCTTGTTGTTATTACTTTTATTGTTACGTTTAGTGTTTCATGTTTTGTTTTAAAAATTTCTAACGCGTACGATTTTATAGTGCTCGTGAATACGGCAACATGTTAATGTGCCTTAAAGCACCCAGCGGAAATGATTCGGGTGCATTACGAATTTACCGAGAAAAATTTCCGACCGCTCGACACCCAACTGACTCTCGTCTGATAACAGCAGCATTTCAG
>DWHP01002970.1:0-13853 GCA_018247895.1 Parnassius honrathi
AAGCTCTCGAAACGTCGGGTATTTAAAAAGTTAAATATACGCGATAAAATCCGTAAAAACTAGTATTATTTCAATGCGTAGTGTTCGCGTAAATATAAGAAATCATTATCTACGTCCATCCTCGATTACGATTCAAAATGAATTTGCGTTGTCACCCGTGAGGACTAAGATGGAATACCTCGTTTTCAGTAAAAAGGGTTTCCGATTCTCTACACTCACCATACGAAACACAGTAGCATTAAGCTACTATTTTACGCTGGTATTCTGTGAGAGCGTGGTTCTTCCCCAGTCGAGCCGACCCATTCGTGCTACAACTATACTATGTACTCATATAACTGCAGCATGGATCTACCACGTAAAAAATGGTTATGCTGGTATGGTTTTAAACAAAATACCCTTCTCTAGCGACCTGCGATAGTGCGTTCGATGTTTAAAACTAGGATCGCGTGTCCTTACTTTTTTTTGCACACCTCTTAAATAGTGTGTATATATATTATAATATTTATAAATTGATGTCATTTCCAGCTTCTATAATTCCTCATATTATTAAAGGCTTATGCTTTTATTAATTTTCGTTTTATTGGTATGAAAGTACCAGTAAACATGTTTTTACCTAGAGAAATTCAGTCTCTTCTTTGATTTTATGTCTATTGGCTTTTATTACCAACTGGTCGTTAATTTTGCTTATTTAAAGAGCGTGTACAAAAGAGAGGTTTATTTGTTTGAATAAGGAACACGTTTATTTCTTTAAAACGCATGTGTTATTAAACACAGAAACTTACTGAAAAGGTAATGTCGTTAAAGTGATCAACAATTTACAATTTTAGTCAATTTTAGTACTAGCTGTCCCCTGCGACTTCGCCCGCGTAGAATTTACTATCTACGAATGAATTTCAGGGTTAAAACGATATCAATAGTAACGCCTAAGCTACTCCTTATAACATTGGCTACCTGTCAGTGGTAATCCCGTCAAATACGGTCCAGCCGTTTTGGAGATTAGCTAGAACAGACAGACAGACAGACACAAATTTTTAAAATTTTTTGTTTGTTATTAGCACCGTATATACTTTCATATGATTTTGATAAAAAAAGACTATTAACATGACATTACAAAGAGACACTCAAATTTTATTTATTTGTATAGATAATGAATTCAATAAAAATATGACATACATAAAATATTTTTGATTTCTGACATGTTTTTCTTGACAAAAATTTCAAAATTTTGTGACTTCAACAAGCCTTCCTCTTCTTTGCCTTCATCAGCCTGAAGTCTACTGCTGGAACAGAGCCTAATCTGTCCTAGGGAGGACTTGTCGTAATCATCATCCTTGGGCAAACAAATTGACAATACTGGGTATATGTCTCGCATTTTTAACGTTGTTGTGCCCGTCGCCGGTCTGATCTGAGTCTCGTCTATATTTTATGTCTGATGTAAACGAGATGGTTGTATCTCCATCTATTTCAAGCCATAATATTTTTCTGCCAATACTCCAGGCCGCCACGAATATAATCGAAATGCACGGGAACAAAAGAGACGATTTATTCTTAATACTTTGTTTGTGGTGATTCGTAAGTTGTAGCCCACAAATATATTTGTGGCAAAATATATTTGTGTGTTGTTGACAACATCCGATCGTTTTTATAGGTTTATACGTGGTAGAACCACGCTTCAGCCATATTATGACTCGTCCGGTGAAGGATCACACTCTCACAGAATACCAGCATAAAATAGCAGATTAATACTGCTGTGTTTGGTATGGTGAGTGTAGAGATCCGGTGACCATTTTTACTTGAAACGAGGCATTCCATCTTAGTCCTCAGGGGTGACAATGCATCTGCGTTTTGATTCTTAATCGAGGATAATTAATGTAGATGTCTATGGACCACAGCGTTTAATTACCATCAGGTGGACTGTGTGGTCGTTTGTCACCCTTATTCTATGAAAAAGGTTATTACAATCGTTTCGAAGATCAAAATCCTTCCCGTGAAATGCAGCATATAAGGATTGTCCATCGCAGTACATGTTATAAATGGTTATAACCGTTCTACATATCATTATTATAGTTCTGATTTAAATACGCGGCTTATTAATTGTCTAAGGCAGTACTTTTGAATTACAGACTACATGTGCGAGTGACGATACTTGCACATGTAGGTGAAGTAGATGAAGAAGTAGAGGTCTAAATATTTTTAATCAATTCAGAAAATGCAATTATAATGAAATATGGAGATTTTGTATTACAGTATATTGATGTAATATCCTGCTTGCATAGATAATGTTAATGTAGGGGGTTAACGTCGTTCGCTCGTCACCTTGTAACATGTTTTTATGTTATCGTGTCCGCATTTTTTACCATTTTTGATAATGCCTTTATATGGCAGTAGTTTAAGCCTCGGTCGCCCTTCGACTTATTAGGGCATCTAATTTGGACTTGTTTTGAAGTGCGGGAATGTTAGAGTTAAGTTTTTTGTAAGTTTTGGACACCGTTTCCAACGAACTAACTTTCCAGTTTAGTTTATTTCGCAAGTTAAGAATTTAGACGAATACACTCGAGGACTTATAATTCGGGTTAAGGCGCACTAGATTGTGTTTACCTAGATCTATATCTATTACAAGTAGCTAATAAAGATTATTTATTGATGACTTATAATGTGAATCGTGAATTTAGTTATTATAACCAGGTATGATTGTTGAATTTACTGCTAATTAGTTGTCATCCAGTGCTCGAAATTTGACCGTTATTTATTTATTAAATATTTAAGTTTGTTTAAGCAACCTATATTTCACTTTCAACAATATTATAATTAATTAATACTCAGAACGCGGATATCTGATGCACAAATTATAAAATAAATGCTTTTTTGCCTTGATACATACTCCATAGACTATTGAAAAAGGAACTAGAAATCACACAAAATTATTGCTGCTTATGACGTCAAAATGGCAACATTTTAAAATTATTTGGCAACAAACTTTACCTAGTGCGAATGTTTGATCATAGACTATTATGTGTTGTAAAACTTCGGTTGCTGACTCAGGACAATCGTGGCAACTATGGCAAATATTTCCTCTATGAATGGGGCAGGCCAATGCTCAGCAGCGGACCTTTGACTGAGGTTTTGATAGAGGTTAGGACCGGAATAGATTCCGATTCCGACCGAAAAGCTTATGTGGTTTTCTACATATAGAAAAAAACTATTTATACGGATCGCGTTTAATTAACTTATTTTAACTTATTTCTTGATTCCCGACGTTTCGGGTGTTTTACAGCACCCATAGTCACGGGGGGGGGGGTCTGTCGTCGGTGATTATAAAATAAGTTAATTAAACGCGATAAAATACGTATAAATAGTTTTCTTCAATGTGTAATGTTCGCGTCAATTTAAGAAATCATTTTCATTACACATTTTCATTCTAAAGAATGCCTTGTGTGAAGTTCCATTAAGTGGTGCAATTAAATAAAAAGGGCGTAAACGAGTTAGTGCGTAATGACAGGAAGTGAGGCCTTTCATTAAAATCTTCAGAGGTGAAAAGGCCGCTTGCTTTTTTTCTTAAAAGTTAATTTCAGGTGTCCGTTGTCTTTAGATGGATTGTTATTTCTTCACTAGAATGCTATGAAAATCATTAGTTAGAAGGAGCAATTGCCTAATAAACTCATTGAAGTGCGCGTCTTTGTGTTGTAATATTTTTAGGAGTATTTTGATGTAAGAACTATTATGTGGAACGGTAATATGGGCGCACTTTTACGCTCTAAGGAATTTGGGAGATTTTTTTATTCTCCTTATGCTTTATAGCAGTTAGCATTGGAACATTTATGCACTCTTAGTATGCAATGCAAAAGTATTGTACTCCGAAATACTAAAAGCAAACAGTAAACTTAATTTCTGTTTAGATTTGATTCGTGTGAGTAGCTGACTGCAGCGTTAGTCTATCTATTGAAAATAGTGTATTATATTGAAAATAGTAGTAGTATTTCCATAATTGTAAATTATTTTTTCATGATTTTGTTACGTAGGAGGAGCTGGACCTGACGGCTGTGAACAAGGCAGCCATGATGGAACTGCCCGCGGCGAAGAAATGGCAGATCTATTGCAGCCGCAGGCCGCCACCAGGGGCCTCGCCACTCGCGAGTGCGCCACAAGTCGAGGAGTATATTAAAGCTCTTAACGAGATCGCTGATGTAAGCTGCTGTTCTGATTTTTTATGTTGTCCTAAAGTCTAATGATTATGATGCTGCACCTGAAAACAAATATTAAATGTAAATATTTGTTATCATACCGGTAATAATCAGTCCACTGTTTAACTTCCTCATGCTAAAGAGGTTTTGTCGTACCATACATCGTTGAAACGTAATGGCGAAGCTATAGCAGAACCACGATGCAGAATATTATTGATTTTGCACGGTTGCAACTGTTCAACCGGAGAAGGAACTCGCTCGCGCACCTGTCCACGTAAACGAATGTCAAAACGAAATAGCAACGTAATGCTGCTGTATTACGTGTGAGCAGTGACGAGAACTTGAGTATAGTATACGGAGAGTATTTACTAGTAACTGGGCATTACATCTTAGTCTTCATTGTTGACAAGGAATCTGGATTTTGATTCATAATCGAGGATAGAAGAAATTTTCACGTAACAAGCACATTAGGTAAACTGTGTGCGCTCGTTTATTGTGCATCTTTACTTCTATAAAAAATAATTGGCGATAAAAGTACCAATTCTCGCGTATATAATCGCGTCAATATAATACTAATTTGACTTTTTTATTGAATTAGTGTGACAAATGAGCACACAGTCCATCTGATGGTAAGTGGATGGTGTGGTCCATAGACATCAACATTTATTCCCAATTAAGAATCAAAATACAGATACGTGGTTCACCCCTGAGGATCAAGATGGAATGGCTAGTTGTACTACTAGATAGCGTTGTCACCTTATTAGGATAGGAAAGGAAGGAGGAAGAGGGCGGTAATTTTGTTAAGAATGCAATAACATGGCGTATGAATACATCATAGAAGTAATTCTAAGGCACTGTTTTAACAATGTAACAATATTTTATTAATAAAGAATGGCACCCGATAGTAATAATCTATTGTCGTTTCTTTTCTTCCAGGCCTTTTCTTCCTCAGAAGGCGTCCCTCCAGCTGAGGCGTGTGCACTGGTTGATGGATTAAAAACGGCTCTGCGAACCAGAGCGCACAGCTTTGTACTTCGTTTCATCCAACAGGGCGGTCTCACGTCCTTACTGGAGGCTCTGCAAAGAGCCCCAAGGGATGACGCTGTCACCAGGCACAATCTCATCGCTGGCATTAAAGCGCTGATGAACAACTCCGTAAGTAGTGTATTTACTTCGCATTTCATATTTGAGGCAGAATTTTTTGTTCACTCTTTTTTATATTTCACTGTGATATTCGTTGAAGGTTTTATTTTCACCAACGTTTAAAATATTTGCAAAAGTGAATATTATGCTGAGGTTACTAATTGAATTTATCGTTACCGTTACCGTTCATCAAAGCCAACTGCTAAACATAGGCCTCCTCTATACATATTTACGTGGTAGAGCCACGCTGAAGCCATATTGTCGTTTCAGCACGAATGGGTCGGCTCGGCCGGGGTAGGACCACGCTTTCACAGAATACCAACGTAATGCAGCTTAATACTGCTGTGTTTCGTATGGTGAGTATAGAGAACCGGATACCCTTTTTACTGGAAACGGGGCATGCAGTGTCAATCCTCAGGGGTGACCAAACATTTGCTTTTTGATTCTTAATTGAGGATACATGTGGATGTCTATGGACCACAGCATCCACTTACCATCCGGTGGGCTGTGTGCTCGTTTATTACCCTTATTCTATCTAAAAAAAATATACCTACCCTAAGTTTCGGCGGGTTGGCAACAACAGTTTTATTTTTATTTTTTAGTTGTTATTAGAAACGGTGCTGCCAACCTTCTGATTTGTTTCCCTCTGTCGCCATCCACGGAATGATATGGGATATTATTCTTACGCTGCCGCTACACAGCGCTCAATTTATTACTTTTTATACGGGGAATCTCAATTGGTTAAGCGGTAAAGATAGGCATTCCGCGTTAAGTTTGTAAATGATGGATATATTATAATGATAATGTCGGTCAGATGGAATTTCGGTTACGGCGGCGAGTCTTAACGGAGACTAGCCATGTGCGCAGGACAAGATTATAGCGCGGGAGTGTGCGCGCAAGCACAGGTGAACTCTCTATTCCCTCACTCTCAAAGTCCGATGGGACGATAATCCGCTAATAACGGAGGCGATGGGCTGATACGCCGCCAACTTCCCAACTCCAGGCTCCTACTGAGATTTTCTTGAAAAACCCAATAACTGATTTTGGTCAAACCTGGGATTTGACCCTGGGACCACATGATTGACAGTCGCGCATTCTACCAACTTTTACTAAGTAGAACCGGAAAACTTCTTTTAACAGACACAATTCCTTACAAATGATGCACATTGCAATCGTATTCCAGACCGGCCGAGCGCACGTGTTGGCACATCCTACGAGCATCGACCTGATAGCTCAATCTCTGGACACGGAGAATGTGAAGACCAAAGTTGCAGCCCTCGAGATATTGGGCGCTGTTTGTCTTGTACCTGGGGGACATAAAAAGGTAAGCAGGGAAATTAAATGTTTTATTAACCCCCATTATATTTGTTAAGCAGGCAATTTTTTATATGTTTGTGTTGTATAAACCTGTAAACCGTTAGTAATCATACCGTAGTCGTAAACATTTACAGGATATTTTTATACTAATATGTTAAAATTATTTATACGTGGTAGAGCCAGCCAGTTATATTAGTAGTATAGTTGTAGCACGAATGGGTCGGCTCAACCGTGGAAGGACCACGCTCTCACAGAATACCTGCGTCAAATAGTAGCTTAATGCTGCTGTGTTTCGTATGGTGAGTGTAGAGATCCGGAGACCCTTTTTACTGGAAACGAGGCATTCCACCTAAGGCCTCACGGATGACAACGCATCTGCATTTTGATGCCTAATCGAGGATAGATGTAGATGTCTATGGGCCACAGCAACCACTTACCATCAGGTGGACTGTGTGCTCGTTTTTCATCCTATCCTATATAAAAAAAATCTAATTAAAGAGAAGACTTATACTTATGATTATTGCAAATACTGTTTATTTTTATTTAAAACTTATGACGTATTACAACACATGTTTACTTTTTATATGGTACATAAAATCACTTACAGCAACAATTATGAGAAAAAAATCTTCAAAGAATATAATTTATATTAAGCAATATCTTCATCATCATCATGATCATTACAGCCCTTCACAAGTCCACTGCTGAACACAGGCCTCCCCCAACGAATGCGACAAAGTACGGTCCTGAGCCACCTGCATTCATCGACTTCCTGAATGTCTTACCAGGTCGTCACTCCATATAGTGGGGGGTTGCCCTAAATTTCGCCTACCAGTACGAGGTTGCCACTCGAGAACCTTTTTTCCCCATCGGTTATCGGTACTTAGAGCTATATGGCCGGCCCATTGTCACTTTAGCTTACTAATCCGTTAGACTATGTCGTTCACTCTGGTTCTTCTGCGGATATCCTCATTTCTAAGTTTATCACGGAGACAAACCCCGAGCATAACCTTACCAATAGCTCGCTGAGCGATCTTGAGCGTACTCATTCGGGTAAAGGACCACGTCTCAGATCCATAAGTCAGCATTGGCAACACGCAATGGTTGTACAATCTCGTTTCGGGTTTTGAGGTATACGTATACGGTATACGGTAAACGGTATACGGTATAGGTATACGGTAACGAGATAATGTGTTGTAATTTCCGCCGAGTTGAATCCGTTGTTTGACCTCTCGGTCGAAGTTGGACTTACTCAGTCGGATTATTTGTCCCAGGTAAACGTACTTCACAACAACTACCGGTATAGTGGTGAAATGAACATTACACACGACCTTTGTTATGCCCATGTTCATCTTAAGACCTATCCGTTGGGAGACACTTTTGAGGTCATTGAGCTTAGTGCTTAGGTCCTGCAATGATTCTGCCATAAGTACTATATCGTCGGGAAATCGAAGGTGAGTGGTGTACTTGCCATTGATATTAATACCGTATCCTTTCCAGTTCAGTAGCTTGAAAATGTCTTCTAATTCAGCGGTAAAGAGTTTCGGGGATATTCCTCTCTGCAGTTGGATAGGTTTTCTACTCTGGTTCTGTACTCGGATAGCCAGCGTAGGCCTACTGTACAAACACTTCAAGCCTTCAATATACCGACAGTCAACTTGGCACCGCTGTAGGGACTGCAGTACCGCCCAAATTTCGACGGAATGAAAGGCTTTTTCATAGTTCATATACATAAGGAAAAGTGGGAGATTGTAATCTTCGTTCTTCCATACAATTTGCCGCAGAGTATGTATGTGGTCCATGGTACTGAGGCCTTTTCGGAAACCAGCTTGTTCGGGAGTTTGGAAGTCGTCGAGTCTGCGTGCGAAACGATTCGTAAACAATATCTTAGAATATAATTTAGTACCTGGATGACCGAACTTTGCTCGGTATTTTTTTGGAAATCGTGTGTTTTGGAATTTATATTTAGATACGAATTACATACTGATGAAATATGATTAGCATTTTTTGGTCTTATTGACGTAATAGAAAAAACTGAACTGCTTGTTTTAATAAAAAACATGAGTGCCATTACTCAAATTTAAATTTTCGTATTTTTAAAAAAAACTAAAAAAGCGCTCGAAATAATGGATTTTCTCACAAAAGAAGTGAACTTGAAAAAAAGGAAAAAAGCCGGACCGAAGACGAGACGCCAACCAGAGAACTATGATTTCGCGACGGCCGATATCCACTTGAGCTATTACGATCATTTAAACTGTGTCAAAATTTAGCTTCTTATATTGTAGCAATTTTTCATTGCTTGAAAACACAGACAAAACGACATTTTCTAAAAATGAATCCTAGCTAGATAGATTTATTGCCCCGGAAACCACCTGGACACCAAAATTTTATGAAAATCGTTGGAGCCGTTACCGAGATTCCGATTATATATATATACAAGAATTACTCGTTTAAAGGTATAGGATAAATCGAATTAAGAACTATACAGTATTTATATACTGTTTATATATAACTTTCATATTATTATTATTCTCGAGTCAGCAATATTTGTTATTTGTTGTGAATTTTGAACTTATAAAATTTTAACCGTTGATTATAAATCGAATACTTTAATAAGAAACTCTAGTAAGAACGGTAAGAGTAAAAATAAATCAGTCGATTAGCCATGCAGCGCCACTCCATAATAGAACGGACGTCAGAAAAATAAACATATAAAGAACTAAGAGCGAGATTGTTGATGAATTAGTTCGCTTAGTTCATCTAAAAGAGCACTCATCCCACCTAGGTCGTTCGCGAACTACCCAAGACTACCAAAAACTTCGTAATGTGACGTATCAGCATAATGAGAAAAAAATCTATGAATGAAATGAAGACATGGTTTAAAAAACAAGCATCTAAGCCAAAAATCTTATTTAAAAAGCAGTGGTCTACTCTTGGCAACACTGCTAAAAAGTCATAATAACCAACTACCCAACAATTTAAATCAAATTTAATTTTTGACATTTATTTTGTAAAAAGTTTAGCTTTTCTTGCATCTGTATCTTAGTTTTTACATAGAGTCAAATAAAGTTATGCATTCAACAAGTAATAAATAATGATGTCAAACGCTTTTTGTTAAAATGTTATATTAATATTTGTGTCAATAGTATGATGGAGGTGGAACAGAATTCTAATCACAAAAAGGAGGAAACATGTATGGAGAATAATTTTCACCGATATACGCTATTTGATATCTCAAAAGATCCTGGACTTAAAGATGATGAAGGCAACGAGTTACCTCGACCGTTTACTAAAAATCAAATGAGAAAATGGTTAAAGAAAGTTAGGTGGGAAAATAATAAACATGAAAAACGTGCTAAGGAGAAAGCACGTGCTAAAGAAAGGAGAAGAAATGCTCGTTCAGCTAATATTGACCTAGGACCAAGCAGAAAAACATTAAAGAAAATGAAATTAGAAAAACCTAAAAAGAATATAGGGATTATAATAGATCTTAGTTTTGATCATCTCATGATTGAAAAAGATAGGTTTAAAGTAATAAAACAAATTTTAAGATGCTATTCAATAAATAGGCGTTCTGACACACCATTAAAATTTCATATTACAAGTTTTGGCGATAAGTCTAAAAGTGATATTTCAAGACATAATGGTTATGAGAACTGGGATGTATGTATTATTTTATTTATTTAAAACACTACAAGATAAAATAGTTATAACAATATGTTTTCTTAATTTCTTGTTTGAATCCAATACCCTAATTTGACTTGTATGAGCCATAATTGGTTAGAAAGGTCTTACGGCTTCTATGAGATATAATACCATATTTTTACCCCCATGTATACTGCTATTATTACCATATTGTTTATGCCTGGCGTGATATATCCCAACTAGCTCAGCAAGCAGCATCAAAGGTGCGTGAGGTCTAGTACTGTAACCATCAAACTGCCTGCCAAGCAAGACAATCATGGCATGTCCACCTTGTTAACATTTATTTGTTGATATTTATTTTCATTACCTGTTAAACATTAAAAATATAACTTAAAAGACATTGGTAAAAGAATATTATTGTAGATTGTATGACTGTATGTCAGCTGAAAAAAATTAAATACAAATAATTGCTAAATCTTTCATTTAATTTGTAGAGATAGGTCAGCATCACAATACAATCAGAAAGGAATACAGGATCGGGATTCAAACACAGGACTCTTGTCATAGTGTAGTAGTGAATACTTTTACCATCAGGTCAGTCTTAAATGTAATAAAGTATGCCTTGTATATTTTAAATTCTGTCTCAGAAAAGAAAAACATAAATTGTATTTAGCTTAGCAGCACACATGTCGGTTGTCATATAGACGGAGTCTGTCTAAATAACTTGAGCTATGCAGATGACATGGTGCTGCTGAACCCGTCAATCTGTGGAATACGAAAGTTGCTTTCTATTTGTGAGAATTACGCTGAGCTGCATAGATTAAAATACAGTGCTGAAAGAAGTGAACAGCTGGTTTTCAGAGGTAATAATAAAAGTCCAATATATGTTCCTTCAGTAAAGCTTAATGGTTTACAGTTACAGAGAGTAACTCATTTTAAATACCTGTCACAGTGGATTTAAAGTATGATCTAGATATCGAAAGGGAATGCAGGGTGCTAGCTGTGAGAGGTAATATGGTGGCTCGAAGGTTTGCTGCTTGTTCTGTACCAGTTAAAATTACACTGTTCAAGGCTTACTGCCAATCATTTTATACCAGCAGCCTTTGGGCCAATCATACCCAAAAGGCAAGCAATACCCTGCGTATTCAATATAATAATGTCTTCTGGGTATTGTTGGGGCTTCCACCTCATTGTAGTGCATCAGGCATGTTCGCCGACGCGCATACTGATGACTATTTCGCGATCATGCGTAAAAAGTGGAGTCATTGATGCGCAGAGTGAGGGGGATCTCGAATAGTATCTTGAGGATCTTTACGGAGAGGCTCGATGGCCCGAGACTAGGTAGGTTTGTAAAGCTACATGTACTAAATTGAGCTTGATAAATCTAAGTTTTATTTGTATTACCAACATGCTATGGGCCTACGATGCCTGAAAAATAAAACATTTTTATTTATTTTATTTTATAGCCACCCAGCGAGGATGCGCATCCAGCGTTCTTGACAATATACCGTGGGAAGTAGGGCTGGTAATATAAGTATTATATTTTTGTTTTTATTATGGTAATAAATCTTGCATGTCACGAGAATAAATATTATTCGTATATTATTCGTGTACTTACGTGGTAGAGCTGTGCTACAGCTATATTAATTGTATAGTTGTAGCACGAATGGGTCGGCTCGACCGGGGAGGGACCACGCTCTCACAGAATATTAGCGTCAAATAGCAGCTTAATGCTGCTGTGTTTCTTAAGGTGAGTGTAGAGAATCGGAGACCCTTTTTACTGAAAAGGAGGCATTCCATCTTAGTCCTCAAGGCTAACAACGCATCTGCATTTTGATTCGCAAACGAGGATAGATATAGATGTCTATGGGCCGCAGCAACCACTTACCATCAGGTGGACTGTGTGCTCACTTGTCACCCCTTTTCCTGTAAAAAAAATATGTTAATGAAATACGTTCATAAATACCAAATATTTTAAATTGCTCTAGTAATTTTAGTGTTGATTTAAACGTTGTAATTTACAACATCTAATAATATTTAGCAAATCCCAAGACGAAATTAACTGGAGAAATTTAAAAATCATTATTGCTTTTAAAATTATATGCATTCAACAATTTTTATCAGCCCGTTTACCTGGATTCGGACCTCTGTCATAACCAAATCTTACTCTATATCTAAATTTTGGATTAATTACATGTTTTCATTCTTTTTTATTTTTAGTTCATGTTCGTTTTGTACTTTCTTAAGTCTACTCAATTTCATGACGTATGACCAAACTTTTCTTTGCTTATTTTTCGTGCTTTGTAGGTCGTGTAGCAGCTATATAATTTGTAAACAAAATCATGTACATAGTTCTTTGTTGGAAAACTATAACAAAGGAATCGAAAATGTACTCCATTATAAAAATTTATGTTCCATACACCTTTGCACGGACGACATTTATATAACACGCAAACACCATCATCACCATATTCATCATCATCATTGTTATCTTTTATGTAAAGTAAATACCAAAAGGTTTTTAGCACCAAAACTACTTGGCTACTACTAATATTATATTCAGAATACAATAGAAGTAACAGCCATTGCTTAGTGGTAGAGCCACGCTGCAGCTATGCTAGCTTTACATAGCTGCAGCACGATCCGGTCGGCTCGACCGGGGTAGAAGGACACTCTTACAGAATACCAGCGTGAAACAATAGAATAATGTTTTTACCCAGGCCCACCCTATACGTGTCCCCCGAGTGGTGCTCCGAGTGGTGCACAGAATCGGCCCTCGCCGTGGTAGCGGCGTAATGTATACTACCACTTATTTCACACCATGAGGAACTAAATAAATGAAATGACCCCGAGTTCCCAGCGCCCCTTTAATGGGGCAGGGGTGCGAAGAATCTCCGGGAGGAACAACAGCGACGAAGTTTGCCACCCGTCACGTTCTGTCTCCCCGAGGGGCGAAAAGTGGATTGCAGAAGCCCGTCTGGCTACGTTGAATGTGTGTGGAGCAATGAATGATAAAATGGATGAAGTATGCGATATGATGTATGATAAAGGAATAGATGTGTTATGTGTAAATGATACGAAACGGAAGGGTAGGGATGTCACTACACATGGCATATATACCGCATACTGGTGTAGACGAGACTGATCGGGTATACCCGAGAGTAGGTATCATCCTTTCAGAAAGAATGGGCCAATGTGCGAAAGAATATGAATATCTAAGCCCAAGACTGCTATGGATACGAATGAAAGTGGGCTTAAAGAAGTTGTTTGTGCTAGGGGTCTACGCCCCACACATGTCTAAGCCCACTTATATCCGAGAGCAGTTTTGGGAAATGGTAAGGATGGTGTTAACGAAATGTAAGGAAAATGAAAATATTGTTATGTTAGGAGATTTTAATGGAAGGGTTGGGGTGAAGAGGCTTGGCTATGAAAGGATACTGGGAACGTTTGCTGATGAAAGTATTAATGAGAATGGTGAAAGCCTCCTCAGCGTATGTGTGGAAAGGAATCTTTTTGTGACGAACACTTTCTTTCGTCATAAGAAGATTCACATGTATACTTGGGAAA
>DWHP01002971.1:0-13852 GCA_018247895.1 Parnassius honrathi
AGGGCGGGAGGTGCTCTTCAGTCCAGGTAAGACACATCATTGTAATTGTTTAGCGGAAGATTGCAAAGAAATTTACAATTTTATTTTTTGTTATTATACTGTTTGGGTACTTCACTGATGTAAACGGGTAGTTACTTCTAACGACATCCATGGAATAAAATAGAGTTTAGACTCTTTTATGCTGTCACAGAGCACACGGCGTGACGGGTACCAGAAAATCTTACTTTTAGTTATAGTTCTTTTAATATATTATTCTTAATCAATTCCTGTATTTAATTTAAAGTGGTTATAAAAGAGAAGATAGTACGTAAATCTAATCTTTGAAATATTTATAAAGTGTAAACTATGAAAATTTCATGCGCATATGCAATTGTTTAAGTGCATATGAACTCCGTTAGTCGTTAGAGATGTGGCGGTTTATAGCATAACTCATACGCACACGTGTAACTTAATTTTTATTCTCATTAACTCATTGCAGCTTGACAAAATCGGCCGCTAAACATAGACCCCCTCATAGATTTAAGGGGAATATTTGCTATAATTACCAGGTTTGGCAGGCTGGTTGGTAACCTCAGTTTCCCTATTTTCTTGTTGTTGCTACTTATTTCCTGGTTTGTTTTTCTCTGTCACCTTTAACGATACCCATGGGACGACATGGGGTGGTTGATATTCTTACACCGATATAACATAGTGCCTACCTCGGTGTGAATACTACTAGAATTATTAATGTTATTTTACGAGGTGATTTAAAAAGTGGATTTTAGAAATATCGCACAGCTGAATAGAAATAAAAATTGGACAAGAACATGCAGGACTCGCGACCTGAGGGTTGCATATAAGTTTAATTAAGAATATTCATTCATCACGGGAATCGAGTCTCTACGAATTTTGCCTGTTATTTATGATGCTGAGTAACGAATTCCGCAAATTAGCAAAGATGATATTCATTTACATACAAAAGTTACGTACAGCAGTGAAAGCAATAAGATAAGTAATTTTTTGTAAAAGAAGCGCTCCAAAATATTTATCTATACAAACAAGCATGCGGCTCACTAGATTTTAAGTGAATACCGCCTATCAGGAACAACTGCACACCGGAGATATTGCAGATGCGCTGCCGGCCAATTAAAAGGGTAGGCTCTTTTCATGAAAGTCACTATGTCACATCAATCCGGAAGAATCGCTCAGGGTAGGTAAATCGCACAGTGGTGGACCGCAAAGAATCCAGATGGTCTGGAGTGTATCGTGAATGTTTTTGCCATGTGCAATGGTGGTATTTGGTGGCTGGAATTAATCCGGATAATTCCTCTGAGCACATTCATTTGCAAGTATAGTATAACTTTTAAAAGTTTAGGTTTTAAACATTCTAGATTTATGCAAGTCTAGTTTTCGTAAAAAAGTTCACTATGTAATTTGTGTAAAAAGAATAGTTACTACGTGGTAACTATGCTAAGTTTGAAAAATTTGGATTCGGCTTCCTCCGTCACGTACTCGTACTTACTTACCCTTGACATAAGATATATCCTATACTTATTTTATAATAATTATCATAATATTATAAAGAGAAAAGGTTTGGTGTTTGTTTGTTTGTAATGAATTAACTCTAAAAATACTAAACCGATTTTAAAAATTCTTTCACAGATAGAAAACTACATTACCAGTGAGTACCATAGGCCGGTAACCCATTCAGAAAACACATATTACATCGGGGAATTCCACTTCCTAGCTGTACGTTCAATAAAAGTATTCCCAATAGTTTGACGAAACTTTTCTAAAACTTTGGACTCGCCCAGGGATTGAGTACTTTTTATGGGTAAAAGAATTTTAGAATGGGCATTTGTCTACGCGAACGAAGTCGCGGGCGGCTTAGCTAGTATTAATGTAATTACATATATAGAATTGGAAGTTTTCTAAAAGTTACTTTCCAGCTTCTACAATCGATTGTTACACACCTTTATTCATAAATTAAATATTTCAAAAAAAATCTGTGAGAATAAAATATAAATAATTAAAAAATATTAAGTCCAAATTCGTGTTAAATGTTTGTGATTTTTAATACATAAAAACACTCAATAAAAATTATCATAGAAATATATTTTAAAGTTCAATCAGCTTTCATTGTGACGACCAACGAAAAAATTATAATTCATGCTGTTAAAATAATTTAAGCTTTTAGGCCTATGAGTTGTAGCCTTTAATGTTTTCACTTTGTCATCGATGTTTGCCCTCAGTATCTGAAACATATCTCTTCTTTCACCTTTAATAGTAGTTTCCCATGTAAAAGGCCTATTGCAGTTTTTAGGATAAGCTTTAGTAGCACAAGGTGTTTGACGTGAGGTTTTTATGCTTTGTAAGTTTTTGGATATATTATACTCTATTTCCATTTTTGTGGTAGCTTTGAACTGATTCGCAAAATTTGCATTCGTCATTGTGTTAAATGTTATTGTATTTTTATCCACTGTGTTTGGTATACTCAGGGCTTCTGTTAATGTTTGAATATTTTTTGTTGTTTGCAAATTTATGAATGAGGGTTTTCTCGTATTATTAACCGTGCTTAACTTAAATATAGATGTGTTAATTGCGAGAGAAATTTCAGTAACTGTGTTAGAAATATCCTTAGTATGAGGAGAATTTATTGTACTCGTACTTAATTCTAATACACTGGGCGTAAACACGGAGTCAGCATTTGATGTAATTGTTGACAAAATTAAGTTTGAAATCGTTATATTCACTTTTTCTTGAGTATCGTGGCTAGAATGTGACATATCATTTTTAGCAAATGTAGATGATAGTGACCAAAAATAAGTGTTATTTCTTTTTCGGGTGCAGTTTCTAAAAATAGGAATCACAGGACTTACAACATGGGAATGGGAAATGGTAATTGAGGCCTCGTCGTTACTTTTCGAAGTGCATGATTCATTAACCTTCAACTCAGAAGTAACCAAAGTCGACGGAACTATAACTGTTTTATTCATGGGAATAATACTGGTCGAGAAATTAGATTTTTCTGACATTTCTTCTGGTAAACTAGTTGTGAGCAGATCCGAAACAATTGCGGTTGATAAATTTGGATATTTTTTTACCATTGTAGCTTCTGTACGTGTCAAGATTTCATTAGTTGAATTAAAACCTACTGTAAAGATATCTTTCAAAGTATATGAAGTAATTACATTTAGTAATGCCGGTAATGTATTATTAGTTTTAGGTGTTTCAGTGTCTTCTTTTGAATGAGGAATTTCAGTGTCTTTAATGTATTTGTGGTCGGTTGTAGAAGAACCACCGCACTCCTCATAAGGCATTTTGATATATTCTGTAATAGAGAGATATTTATTGAATGATAAGGGATCATTAAAAGATATATTATAGCATAGATATGTATTAACATATAACGTTACACTCTTGGTGGCCTCATTATACCTGGCTGCATTGCCAATCAAGTCAACAGTGGAGCAGAGGGTGCTAAGAATCTCTGACGGAGGTTCAGTTGTCATCTGTGACAACATGGCTTGGCATGGTTTTCTAGTTATTCTAATGTCCCCAAAAATTGATTGCAATTAAACAAAATTAAAAAAGTTTTTTGACGTATCAACGTTCTAAACCACATGCCAAATAATAAAAAAGTTTTGTTTCAACAATACTATAATTGGCTAGTTCTGATATCTTTATGGTTAAAAGCATCAACAATAAAATTCTGGCAAAATAATAATACAGCACATGGTAAAATAATTTTTGTTCTTTGATCCCAGATGTTGTCATACTCAACACAGTTTTGACAATACTATAATTGGCTGGTTCTGATATCATTATAGTTAAAAGCATCAACCATAAAATTCTGACAAAATAATAATACAGCGTATAGTAAAATAATTTTTGTTCCTTGATCCCAGATGTTGTCATACTCAACACAGTCGTATCAACGACAGATACAACATAATTTTTAGTAAATAGTATGGTCATCATACCTTTATTGTAGTCACAGTTATATTCTATCATGTCACACTCATCTACAAACATTCTTTTGCGAAAATCGTTCTTTTCCCTCCCACACTCTAGAATGTCTGTGTGATTACAATGATTTGCTAAAATACGCATTTCAGATAGCTGAAAGAAAAAAAAACAATAATTTTGTGGAAACCTGCTGCTATTTAAACATATATCTACGTAGATATTTTAGCGAAATATATTTTCTTAACATCAGAGTAATATAAGACCTTACAGTACGTCTATTGAAATTCGTAAGTTACATAACATTAACATAACATAATTTTGGAGGTTTAAGACAGAATGCCTTACAGGCTATAAAAACTGGTTGAGGTTATTTTAATCAAACTGGAAAGTAACAGTTTTGTTACAAAGTAGCAGAAACTGATTGAGAGGAAACACCAGTAACAAGAATAGCACTTTCCAAGATGAACGTGTAAGCAAAAAATAAGATTCTAAGAAAGAAAAAAACTTGAATCAAACGCGATAAAATCTATAAAATTAATTTTATTAAAAAAAGAAATTCAACTTCATTGTTTTAAGTTGATAAAATTACTAGCTCTGGGGTATTTCCTAGTAGCTTTTCAAAGCGACAACACTTCTATAGCTTTCTTTACTTGAAGCTGATTGCTGGCGGAGGCTGGGAACATTAACTTTATCAATATAAAAAAGTTACGAGAAAAAATATGAGAAATATATTACGCCTTGAAAATGTAGTTTGCTCGGTGGTAGTACTATGAGAATTTCGATCAAAACAAGAAAAATGCTTTTTGAAACATACAATTCATTTATTGTCCAACTACTTAGCTTGGAAACCTTCATCATGTGCCTTGTGTGATTATTTCCTAGCTAAATCATTCCGACTGTTTAATTAATTTCTCAATACTGCTGATTGCAGTTTCAAAGGTTTACGTAGTTATCAAATGTTCTATACTTTATGTGATCAACTTTTAATGGTGTGTGAGGGTGTAAATTTTTTAATGGTTATTGCAACGTAACCAAAATGGGCCTATGTTCAGTAGTGGACTTCTGAAGGTTTATGATGATGATGAGTACTAAAAAGTAAAGAGAAATTTACTGGTCATTTCCGTGCCATGCCGAACAGTAGGAAAACTGTGTTAATTCGTTAGCTCCTGCAATACAATCATAATTAGTTGAAACGGTTAACATAGTTAAATGAACTAAGAAGACTTTCTGGTTGAAATTTGAACTAAGGACCATTGACTTATTTTTGGGCAATCTAACTGCTAAGCCACGCGAAAATTTTTTGGGAAGAGTTATATTCTTCTAGCAGCAAAAGTCTTGTTTAAAGACAGTAAAAAAGACACTTATCACATATTTATAGCAAGAAACTAAGTACCGATGTGGATACCGTAACATAGTACAAAAATTCTGTCGAAAACACAAACCTTGACACGATCTGACGCGGTTTTGCTTACTACATTAGTATAATCTGTGTCATTTGAATTTAAAAAGAATGCAACGTAATTCTACGTGACTGCATTGCAGAAATGTAAATATATGTACAACAACCAGCATGTCCTAAGGCAGATACCTGTACCCTGAGTTGAATTATATTATTTTAGTCTGTCGGTGTCTAGTGATTGTCAATTTTAGTGTTTGAAAGTTTTTGAGCGACATAGAAACCTTTTTTATGGAATTTGTTATTTTTCCTTACTTCTCCTAAGACTGACCAGAGGAGTGCGAGAAGACATAAAGTCAATCCAATGTACGCGTAGATGAATGTGTTTGACAATTAATTATTTATAAAACATTCAAGTTTGGATGCAGTGCGGTGCTTGGAATTTTGCTGCCCGGGGCCGCTTGACCCATAAATGCCGCACCTACTTCCTTCCCCCCAATTTTCAAAGTATCTTGTATGTAACCCTTCAATTCCCATAAAAATCCCATGGTCGCACGCGACGGCACCCGTCCGCAGCACTTTAAACCATTAAAACTTATATTTAGAGACTACTATTCCACGAAGAAGTTTGGCATTATAAAATTTATACAAAATTCTCTATCCTGTAGTCTAAAAAGCCAGGTTTTACTTCATTACAAAAATAATATTGTATTTTGATAACAAAAAACGGGTACATAACAAACGGAGATCGGCAGCGTGAAAATCACAATTATATTACTCGATATTATTTACTAAAATGATGAATTATATTCACACAAAAACTTTTATAACAATTGTATAATAAAACGCTATAGTAAAACACTAATATAACACTAGAAAAATCCAAAAATCAACACAATAACATCCAAATGAAAATGGCGTACGTAATGAACGTAGATTAAAAATAAATATCCACAGACTAACTGACTTTTTATTGCACTAGAGGATAGAAAATTTCATATTGATTCTAAAATGCTAAACTTCTTCATAGAAAAGTAGTCTCTAAATATAAGTTTTAATGGTTTAAAGTGCTGTGGGTGTGCACGGTCGAATCCGACCGCTTGGGAGTTTGACGGAATAGCGCCGCGGTCGAATTCGACCGCTTAGGGATTGAGAGGGTAAAATAGGTAAAATATTTCTTTCTTACTTGTATATACATGTATAATTTAAAAATAAATAAAACAATATAATATTCTATGTGATAGGATTCATTTTCTGTCTTGGAGTCCGTGTGGGTATCATCATCACCTTCTTACCTGTTTCTGCCATCAATTATCAGTTTTTTTAATAGGATAAGAGTGACAAACGAGCACACAGTCCACCTGATGGTAAGTGGATGCTGTGGCCTATAGACATATACATTTAACCTCGATTAAGAATCAAAATGCAGATGCGTTGTCACGCTTGAAGACTAAGTCGGAATGCCTCGTTTCCAGTAAAACGGGTCTCCGGTTCTCTATACTCACCATTCGAAACACAGCTGCATTAAGCTGCTATTTTACGCTGGTATTCTGTGAGAGCCTGGTCCTTCTCCGGTCGAGCCGACCCATTCACGCTACAACCATAATATAACTGCAGCGTGGCTCTACCACGTCACTGCTGGCACTAATGTGTTACATTCTGAAGAGTATAGGGAGTCGTGATAATAACGGGCTGTGAACCATTCCATCTTGGTCCTCAGAGGTGACAAAGCATCTGTAGCATTTTTTGTGCATAGTTAGTTATAAACGTATATACGATCGGAGATATCAGGCAGAGCCATGATAAGAGAAGAGAGTGGTTTGCAAGATCATGTTGTAACCAGGGTTAAGAAAGGAATTCTTCGGTGGTTTGGTCATATGAAAAGAATGAATGAGAAAAGAGTGACAAAGAAAATTTATGTTGCAGAAGTGAACGGCAGAAGTCGGAAAGGGACGTCCTAGGCGAAGGTTTATCGACCAAATTGGCGATATATTGAAAACGGACCAAATTAGGAGTAGTATATGGATGTGGAGGAGGCGAGAGCGGTGTATCAGAATTATGCCAAATGGAAGTCTGTAGCCTCTGCCCACCCCTCTGGGTGACGGGCGTGAGTGTTTAGGTATATGTTATATATATATATATGTATCAGGCGTAAGACTTACAAATTTACGTGCTTTTTGAGACACGGGCCTGAAACACCGCTAACTTCCTGATTCGGGGCCGCTTCTGACAGTTTCTGAACAGAGAAATCAAATAACTAATTTTTCCGGGATTCACAGCCGGGAACTTATGATCAGCAACCACGTTGACGACCACTAAAGGAGGGCTGAAATAGCCACTTGACAAAAGGTGGACTGTTAGATCATCTGTGACTTCCGTTTTACTACGTTTACATATACTATATACTTAAATATACTATACCTACTCGTATACCGTGGACTATGTGGCTATTTGACCCCATAAGTAATTTTCGATATTGGATATGTTGACTACTGACTACAGCCAGGGCCTTGTATTTTTCTAAATATAAAAATTTACTAACTGAATGTCAATATACTTTTGAGTTCAGGAAACTTCCATGTTGCAATCAATATTCGCAACATTTAACCTGAATTAAGTTCTCGTGCGATTTAAATTTTCACGTCACATGCTACGTGTACAATCAATAGTGTTTTAACATATTCCTTTTGTTTTTACTTTCTTAGTGCCAGTAGTGGAAATAAATGAAGTTTAATTCAATATAAATAATTTTTTTTGGTTTTTTTTTCATTTAAGATAAATGGAATTGATTTTCGCCGACACCAATGATATGATCAGTTACAGTTTTATGCGGAGATTTTTCATATGCTCGGCGATGATTGAATAAGGCGGTGATTGTCTAAGCCTGCATGTTAAAGTTACAGCATATTATATACGTCTCACTGCTGAGCACAGGTCTCCTTAGGGCAAAGAAGTGTCCGTCGCGCTGCCTCAATGCGCGTTGGCGGACTTCACATGTAATCGAAATAGTTTAAATTTTTTTTTATTTCTTAGTCCTGCACGTTTTCTCACGATGTTTTCTTTCACCACCGAACATATGTTAAACCTGAAATATGAAACTCCTTAAATATTTCGAAGTTTTGTAAGTAAAGTTGTTTCCTGACTCCAGACAGCTGCTGAGTATTTCTTGACAGAAAAACCTAATAACTTATTTTGGATTTAAGCTCGGGACCTCATAATTTGCATTCGCCTTTACGAATCACTAACCCGACGAGGCAGTCACGTCGTATCTGCTATGATGTTTATGACCATCCCTTGCCACTTCAGCGTACTTATTTAGGGTACAATACTTATGGGTTTTATTACAAGTTATATAATCCCAAGTATGGATTCTAACACAAATGAAGATTTCGAGAATAGACCTCTCTATAGCTCGTTAAGCATACCTGTACTAATATGGAATGCATTAATTTTAAAATGGCTCTAAAATGAATGGTAAGGTAATAAGAATGCGATTAATCACATAATTGAATGGCTAATTGAAGGTCCGAGTTTTACTTTTAATTTAAATTGTAATAGAAATATTTGGAAACAAAAGCAAAGAAATTCTATCACATAGGGCAACGATATTATCAAATACTAATACGTAGTAAGTAACTTATTCATAGTTCAAGAATTGGCTTAATGATGAAGTTACTGCATCTGCATATTTTAATGGCTGGTGATGGATGGGATCTTTTTCTATACTGTAATGTAAAGGTTGGAAATTTATAACAAACTACAATCAATGAAATAAAATGCTGTCTATTAAAATCAAAAAGTCAATTACATTATCATTAGTTCTTTTCATGATTGGTCGGTACCTACGATAGCAATGCAACATACGCTAGGCATACCGAGAAAGCATTGAGTGCATAAGAGTATACATAATAGATACTTCATAACTTGACGATGAAAACGTTCTTCTAGGTTACGGTAATGAAATTACAAAATAAATTAATACAGACATGTGGGGTCTGTTTCCCATTCTTACGATAGGCCCTTGGATCGCATCCGGACCCTACCCTCGGTATGTTTCCTCCTTTATTATACGAGATATACGAGATCTGTTAAAATATTACCCATGTCCATGATGTCCATAGCTAACGATTTCTTTACTTTACTTAACTAAATATCAATATAGTCTTAAAAATATTTTTCCTTTTTCGTAATCACAATTGCAGGCAAGTAAAACACAGCCTCGTCTTCGTTTGATAACGAAATTGTTACAAACGAAAAAGTATCGCATGCATTGTATACATCAAAAGACGGACGCAGTTTCGGCGTCAGTTATATCAGTATATAACTGATTCCGAAACTGATGCCAAAACTCGGCAGAGGTTGGACTGCTGTCGTACTAACCAAAGAGCAAAGGTCTTATCTTTTCATTACTTGAAGTTTGTGCGGTTATTGTTCATAATATATGTGAGAATACCTTTTCCAGAATTTACCACAAAAATTATTCCAATCCATCAACCATCATTTCTTGCATTCGTATCATATTCCATTATGTCGCTACTCGCTTTAATCGTAATATTTAAAGTCACTAGAAAATCTTTTTTTCATGGGATGTCCCTTATTAATACAATACAATTTTTTTGCTAAAAATATAACTGTAACCCGTATATATGTAACGTGAAACCATCGATATAAGGTCGATGTAACCAAATACACAAAAGTTGAAACGATATAAGTCGATGAATACTTTGTACGAGTAAAGTTGAAGTGTACTTGATAGTAAGGATAATATTTACGACAAATTTCTTACTTAAAGATATTACACCTAATTGTATAAATCATATTCATTAAGTTTTTATCGGAACTCAAGATGTTAAGTGATATTATCTATTAATCAGTTTGTAGACACAAAGTTCGTACACATAATATCAAATGTTTAAACGGCATTCTAATGTAATCTTTGTAGGTCGAAAGTATGGCCGATATTGTCTTGATCGTCCGTTCGACTTCTGCGGTGTATTTAACAACGTGATCTTGGTCTTGTCCTGATCTTTATGTAGAGTGAGTGCTTTATCACACGTCTACTTAATAGTGTTAAATTAGTAAAGTCATTGCACCGTTGAAAACAAAGTTTTTTTGTTTGAGGTATTTAGATTTTAATTTTTAAACAAAGTGTATTTTACACCTAACAATCCAAGTTCATTTTGTGGTGAATGGCACTTGAAAATAATTAAAACGAAAACTTGTTCTTGGCGGAAGTACAGAAACGAAACCAGCATGCTTGAGCCCTCAATGCTACTCGTAAGTATTCAAGTGGATTCATGTTAAATATATCACTTTGAAATTAGTCATATGCATATGCCCCTCAGAGAGTTAAATTTTCATTTTATTTTTGTTTTAATTTTTATCCATCCAGTTTTTAAATTGACGATAGCGTGACTGCTAATGAGTCGAAGTCTTCGAAGTCTTCGAAGTACGTGGCGCAGTCATTATTCGGGTAAAAGCGTATCACATCGATACGTACAGGGGTGGGGTTGTCTCCATGTCACCGACACTGTATTGCACTTGTACTTCAATTTATTTATGGAGTAAGTGCTACCATGTTTTTTTAATTAAGACTGTGACTACTTTTTACAAGGTTTTATTTAGTCCTGTCCCGGTGTCTGTAATTAAATCTTGGAAGTAAATTTTTCTTATTGTTAGCAATATGCTTGCAATATAGGAATATTTAAATAAAGGAATTCTCAACACAAACAATCTTTTTAAAGTTGAACTAATTATGCATACCAGGTTGGGTTATGGATTGAGATTAAAATTAGTATAAAACCAAATATGGCCGCTATTAAAATGTCTGTGTGTGTCAACTTAACTTTCATAATTGTATTTTCGTGGCTGTACGTCAATTTCAGAATAGCGATTAAATTAGTAAGTTGTAAGAATATCCACTAGCCCATATCATCCCGTAGTGTCGTAAGTGGCGACAGAGGGAAACAAACCAGGAGATGGGCAGCAGCGTTTCCCAAATAACGACTAAGCATAAAAAATAAAACTGCTTTCGCGGTGTGTGACGATTATGGCAAATATAGGGAATATTCCTATGATGCAGTCTGTGGGGGGGGGGGAAGGAGGGCTATTTTCAGCGGTGGACTGTAGTAGGCTGTAGCAGTAACGGAATTCGGGTATTCGATACAGCATATACATTGCTAGGTATTGGCGACGTAAAAATATCCAATACTGCATATCATCCCGTCGGAAAAAAATTCCGAACATTGTAAATAAATGTTAAACAAGAGTCCCGTTGGATTTCTTGGTGGTTCTTCCCAGGACAGAGGTTTTTGTTTCGAACAAGTGGTAAAAGCATAATTGACTTGCAAAAGGTATTTTTGTAAACGATAAATAAAAAATATTGTAATGTAGAATACATTACAATTCGATCTGGTAATATATTTACTACCTTTAACTATTATTCAGTTACTAATACCGTTACAGCATATAAGAGTCCAGAGCTGAACATAGGCTCCCCCTTTAGATTGCCTCATGGAGGGGATATTTGCCATAGTTGCCACGCTTGGCGAGTGGGTTGGATACCGCAGTTTTTTATTTTAAGACATTATTGGGAAGACGCTGCTTCCGATTTGTTTATTCGTTTCACTCTGTCGCGTCTTACTACACCGATGGGACGATATGTGGTAGTTGATATTCTTATACTGACATCACGTAGTACCTACATCGTTGTGAATACAACTAGAATTATTAATGTCATTTTACGAGCTGATTTTCAATGTGCTTGCGGTGAAAAAAACATTTAAGAAATATCGCATACGAGTAGCTGAATAGAAATAAAAAAAAAAAACTGGACAGGAACATGCAGGAATCGCGCCCTGAGAGTTCCGTATAAGTTTAATTGGTTGTTCATCCGTCTCGGGAGTCGAGAGTCTCGACGAATTTTGCCTGTTATTTGCAATGCCGATAAACAAATTCCGTAAGTTAGCAAAGATGATATTCATTTACGTAAAAAAAACACGTGTGAGTGATAACAGTGAAAGCAATAGGGTAAATACTTTTTTATAAGAAAAGAGCTCAAAGCAGTTATCTAGACAAACGAGCATGCGGTTCACCAGATCAGTAACGGCGTTTGGGCAGGGCGCGGTTGGGCGACCGCCCAAGGGCGCCAACATGAAGGGGCACCAAAGGCAGCGAAGTAAAAGTGAAGGAGAAAATTAAAGTCCGAAATTACGAGTACATCGCGAGTCAAAAAATCCAAATACTATGTGATTGTAGCTGACTGCACCCGAGTACTCACGTAGAACAACTTTCATTCACAGTCCGATTTGTTGATTTATCATCAAATGAAAATGAAATAAGTGTAAAGGAGCATTTCATAGAATTTTTAAAATACGGTGACACTAGTGGTGCAAGTCTAACTGATCATATGAATCTGAATTATTATTGTTTTTAATAAACACGAATTTAAATTGGGTATGACAACGGAGCGAATATGAAAGGAAAAAATTTTGGCGTCCTAAGATAATTTCTGGACAAAAGCCCCTAAGCTATTTATATACCGTGTGGCTGCCATAGCTACAATCTCGTACCATGCGAAAAGCTGCTAAAAATCTGTCACTTTGTTAGGGGTACTTCAGAGGTAGTTCCCATTGTTTTCAGTTTCAGTTTATCGATGGAAAAATCTAAATTATCACTTAGGTGTGTATTCAATATATAATACAAAATCAATTGCTCTGTTAGTCTCATTAAAACTTAAAACTGGCTCGACTGATTCTGATGAAATTTTTTGCGTGTTTGAATGGATCTCTGGATATTTTTTTTTTAATTTGGACCCGGTAGATAGCGCTGTTGTCAAAATTCAGAAATCGGCCGTGCTAAGCCGCAGCGGATCACTAGTATTAGTAAAAAAACTCAGCGAAACACGTTGGGAAAAAAGAATAAGCAGTGTTAAAGCGGTACGTTAGCTTATTAGTAACGTTCATATAATGCTTTAATTACTTTGGCTTTTGAAGCCGAGAAAGCTGACGTTCCAATCTATTGCTCTAGCCCAACAGCTAAAAGATTTCAGCTTTATAGTTTGACTGTTTGTTTGGTATGATGTACTGTGTCGGATAAATGTCATTAGTAAATTCTTGCAATCACGAAATATGGATCTCGCTAAGTGCACAGAGATGCGCAGAGAACACTGCTCTTTCTTGAAAAAGTACAGAAAAACGAGTTTTGAAAGCGTCATTTCTTTAGCGAAAAAGTGGGGAATAACTTAAAACTGAACCAGTATTTATAACCAAAACGAGTATAAGACGTATTAAACGCCAAGTAAGTGAAGATTTTGCTGCCAGTGATGAGCCCGTAACTGATCCGCAAAAGGAATTTGAAGTCGAATTGTTCAACTGCCTTTTTAACACAACTTTAAATATACTTAGCGACAGATTTGAACAGTTAAATGAGTAAAAAATAAAAATGTAAATTTCTTTGCAATCTTCCGCTAAACAATTACAATGATGTGTCTTACCTGGACTGAAGAGC